>BDUI01010672.1:44455-61424 GCA_002335545.1 Apodemus speciosus
TACCTTGAAGGATGGCATTCCATAGGGCTCTGTGTTTGATCTCAGGTCTTCATTACTTAATGCAGAGACCCATTGCCTCCCCATGGAGTGAATGCTAAACCTCGTGAAGTACCCTTCACTGTAGCTCATTCTTCATTAGTCATCACACCACCGGATAATTTGAGAACAGTCTRTACATATAGAAATTCTTACAATGTAATTTCATTAATTATTAAGATGAGTAGCAATTGTAAATTGCTGTTTTGCTTCATTAAGTATAAATTAAAAAAGTTAGGATTGCAGCAATGTCTCCTTTTGAATGGAGGAAGAGGAATACTAACTAAGAACTGTTTCTATTTTTTTTTTCATTTCATTTTTCCTCTTTTGCAGCCACTAAAATGAATTTATTTGCTGCATGAAGTCATGACAGAGTGAAGTTGTAATTAATACTGTTGTAGAAAAAAGTCAACTATAGATATACTTTACTTTCAACAGAGCCCATGTTAAAATATTTTAAGAATTGGCCATTTTTTAAACAATTCATCAATCCTAAAATATTCTGCTGTAACTCTTTGAAAATATGAGGAAGTCCACAAAACTATGCTCTTTAGCAATGGTGTAATGCATCAGATATATTATGTAATATGATATACATTCTATTTAATAATATAAGCATGATTATTTAAAGTAACTATCCATACACTAAATWAGAAAGATCCTGAATTATGGTTTTACAGTCTAATGTAAAATACTCAGCATGGGTTAGAGAGATGATTCAGTGGTTAAAGCGCTTGCCATGAAAACATGAGAATCTGAGTTCTGACCTGCAAATCCAATGTAAAACCTGGCAAGGCACATGTCTATAATCATAGTATTTCTATGCTTAGATGGGAAGCAGAGTCAGGGGACTCCCCTTAAAGCGCAAGAGAAAACTAAGAGATACTCTGTCTCATTGGAAAGATCATGAAGTTTTCTTCTGGTCTCTACACACATATTGTTCTACACACACGAAAAATTAAATTACTTTAAAAAAGTTTTTCTGAGCTTTATTTTTTCATTTGCAAAACTCTGAAGTAAAACACAGAGTGACTGTGTTGAAGTGAAGAAGAAGAAACTGGTTTCATCTGGTGGAATTACTTTCAGTATTTATCATCAATACATTTGGGTGGAAGTGCATTTCCCCTTCAAATAAAAATTATGGATTCTATAATTTCTTTGGCTTTGGATAAACCTCTTCAGATGGACCTACACATGTAACAGATCACATGTTTGGTTTTATGTTTGTTTGGCTTGTTTTTTTTTTATTTTGTAGTTCATTTTTGTTTTATTTTTTCTACATTTCCATGAATATCAAAAAAGGAATGAATAGTTACTGTAAAGTTAGCATCCTTTGAGGACTCCAAGCTCCCTAGACATATGAATTGGGTTTTCTCAGTCATGAGCTTATATCTCTGAGCCTTGAACACCAGAGACTGTACCTCTCCATTCTCAAGCCAGAGGCTTAGAGATTTTACAGACCTTGAACACAAGCAAGCCAAACAGCAAAGCAATTCAGCTGTAATAGCATCAATAATTTGGAATAATAAAGACATTGAACAGTGGTTTCAATATAGATCTTCCCTGACCAACATCATCCAATACTAAATGCCTTTGGGGAAAACTGGGTCCTTCTGGTCTTTTTCTTTCAGATCATCCTCAGTAAACTTTTCTCATTTTAATTTTAGATTATCAGCCACGAGGAGATTCTTTCTATCTTACTTGAACATACATACATCATAATCTCCAAATGAGCATGTTCAGAAATGGTCTCATCTCTGCATGTGGTAAGTCATTTTTACATGATGTATACCCCATCGATGAAAGACCCTTTTTTCTTTGTCAGGGAAGACATGCTGCTCTGAGAGTTATCTCCAAGCTTCTCCTTGCTTGGATAAGCACTAGTCCTTCATTCCCATTCTGCCTCCTGGTTGTAATTTTTAACTTTGTAATTGTGGCAGAATACTCTGGATAGATGCACAGAAGTGCCTATTAATAGTAGATACAGAAGGAAACAACAAAACAAAGTAGCAGTCCCATCGAAGTCCAGCCTGATGAACCAGTAGGCTTCCTCGGTTACTTAAGAGACCATGACTGACGCACAGGCCATTACCAAAATCCCACCACATGATGTGTGAGTACTCATGAAAGCTACATCCYGAAAGTCCCCTGTGAAACTTTCAGGCAGCTCCATCAACAGCTAAACTTCTTTTCCTAACAAGGATTTATTGTTTATACAACCTCTGGGAAGAGCCTCTTGGGTCTTGTGAATTTGCTGAGCTATGGGAGTTTCTAAATGATGAGAGCTCGCTGAGCATCCTGTCTATCAGGAAGACTGGGTTACTCATCGCCTTTAACAACCAGTGAACTCAACATGTTGGGTTGCAGCTTAGACTAGCAATAAGAGGATACATTCGTCAGGGTATCCAATTCACTTCCAAAGGATCGACGTATTATATATGTTAGTGTGCATACATATCAGAAATTGCCTTTATGTTTCCTCCAAATACACAGAAATCACAATATAGCATTAAAATTCATTCTGCCTACTAAATCTAAATAACTTTTATTCAATCTTCCAGTGTGTAATGATTCTTATGATTAGTGCCATGGTATGAAATGATGTCAGCCAACCACCACACGGCTGTACTGGATTTAGCTTATGCCTCATTCAAGACTTTCCTTTGCATTTTGTTTAGTTTTACCAATGATTTTTAAATCCCTTTATGTATTTCCTTTGGGGATGAGGGATATTTTTCAGGGAACAAAATAAATTGTAGAGAGATGCAGTGAAAAAATAATGCATTTGAGAATTGACTCTGACTGGTGTCCAACAAGTGTGATTTTTTTTTTTTTTTTTTTTTTTTTTTTTTTTTTTTTTTTTTTTTTGCTGAGAGCATCTATAGAACCTTGCACCAAGACTTGCTGGCCAACAGAATGCAGTTGGCCTCTGTACCAACATGCTTGGGCTGAAAATGTGTGATAACATTCAACAAGTGCATTGGAAGTATATATGTATATATAGACACACATGCAGGTATTAACAGTGAACAATAATAGAGATATGTAGAGGTATGAAAATGCTTTATTAGTACAATGAGTACAACATTTCATATATATATTATAATCTAGCTGTGTATAATAACTAACAAGTTTGCAGAACTCGAAGGAATTGAAATGGTAAGAAAATGGCACATCTCTTTTTCTCCTTCTGTTCTCAAATACAATTTTTATRTGCTAATTAAGTACTCAGGGACTTATTTCTCTTCTATTTCCTTTTGATCATGTGAACTGAGAAGATTTTCAGAGATGCATTGATATTAACAGAATCCCATTACAGCAAAACAATATGTGTGACCACATGAGATTCCTTTGAAAGGACTTTATTTGTTGTCAGAGTCATCCTTTTACTCCGCATTAAAGTATGAAATCAGCTTTAGAGAATTTAGTCAATATGTACATAGTAGAAACTACCCATATGTGTCACAGTGATGATAAGCTTTCCTAGCTCAAGTAACTTCAAGGAAATTACATAAGGTTTGATCATATGTCAAAGCTAATGACACGAGAACATAGCAACAAGGGTTTAAAGTGATATTCTGAAGGCGTAAGTGAGTACGTCTTCTCTTTGCTTGCCTTAAACTCTGATGAAAACACATCCTTGTATTTGTGTCCCCAATTCTGATTCAAATATTTATCACTCATGCATACCCTCTAATCTTCCAAACAAGATAAACTTTCTGGCTTTTTATTAAACTTCCCTTTCAACTTCCTCGAGGTAATAGAGCAGTCTTTTTCTGTGGAAAGACTCATCCTCACCAACACAGGATAGCAAATGTGCCTGTCTTTGGAAGTGTCTTCAGTCATATCATTTCTGTCTTAGCTACATCTTGGGAAGTAGTATTCTGAGAGAAAGCCTAATTTTATTGGTTATTTTATTTATTGAAATCTTATCCCAGTTTCACCTACACAAGCCCCCATCCCTCCCTGTCCTCACTGCTTCTATGAGGGTGCTCCCCCACTTTTCTACCCACTCCTRCCCCAGGACCCTAGCATTCCCCAACACTGGGTCATCAAGCCTCCTTAGGACCAAAGGGCTCCCCTCCCATTAATGCCAGATAAAGCAATCCTGTCCTACATATATGCAGCTGGAGCCATGGGTCCCTCCCTTATCATGTACTGTTGGGTTGGTGGTTTAGTCCCTAGAAGCTCTGGGGGATCTGGTTGATTGACATTGTTGTTCTTCTTATGAGGTTGCAAAACCTTTCAACTCCTTCAATCTTTTCCCTAACTTCCTCATTGTGGTCCCTGCACTCAGTTGGATGGTTGGCTGCATGCATCTGCATCTGTATTGGTCAGGCTCTGGCAGAGCCTCTCAGGGGACAGCTACACCAGGCTCCTGTCAGCAAGCAATTCTTAGCATCAGCAACAGTGTCTACKTTTGGTGTCTGTAGACGGGATGGATCCCTAAGAAGGGGATGGAAATATTCATCAGTGAGGGAAATCAGTAAGGTACACTCCTTGGGCTTTATTCTGCAACAAGAACAGGCTACTTTAAGAGACAGGTAATAGCATAACTCTTTGCTATTTAAAGAGTGTTCATCAAAAAATCCTTAAATAAACCCCCTTTTAAAATTTCTTTCTTTTAAGTATTTTTTATTAAATATATTTTACATTTCAAATGCTAAAACCTTTCCCGGTTTCCTCCCTCCCTGAAAAACCCCAAACCCTYCTACCATTCCCTGCCTTGAAGTATATGCCCTTCCATCTGCCCCACTTCCACCTATCCCCCCTCGATTTCCYTTTGTTGGGGCATTATTTGAGCCTTCATAACCAAGGACCTCTTCTACCACTAATTCCCGACAAGGCATTCCTCTGCCACACTTTTGGCTGGAACCATGTGTACCCCTTGGTCGATGGTTTAGTCCCTGGGAGTCCTAGGGCATCTGGATAGCCGACATCATTGTTCTTCCCATGGGGCTGCCTCCTTCAGCTCCTCCAGTCCTCCCTCCAACTCCTCCACTGGGGAGCCCATGCTCAGTCCAATGGTTGGCTGCTGGCATCTGCCTCTGTATCTGTAAGGCTCTGGCAGGGCCCCTCCAGAGACAACCATAACAGGCTCCTTTCTGTATGTACTCCTTGTTGTCCATAATAGTTTCAGGGTTTGGTGACTTTATAGGATGAATCCCCAGGTAGGACAGTCTCTGGGTAGCCTTTTCTGCAGTCTCTGCTCCACACTCTGACTCCATAATTGTTCCTGTGAGTATTTTGTTCCCTTTCTCAAAGGAACCAAAGCACCACCACTTCAGTCTTCCTTCTTCTCGAGCTACCTGTGGTCTGTAAATTGTAACATGTTTATTATAAGCTTTGGGGTAATATCCACTTATTAGTGTGTGTTCTTTTGTGATCGGGCTATCTCACTCAGGATGACACTTTCTAGTTATATTCATTTGGCTAAGAATTTCATGAATTCATTGTTTTTGATAACTAAATAGTACTCCATTGTGTATATATACCACAGTTTCTATATCCATTCCTCTGTTGAAGGACATCTGGGTTCTTTCCAGCTTCTGGCTATTTTAAATAAGGCTGCTATGAACATAGTGGAGCATGTGTCCTTATTACCTGTTGGAACATCTTCTGGGTATATGGCTAGGAGTGTTATAGCTGGGTCCTCAGGTAGTACTATGTCTAATTTTCTGAGTAACTGACAAACTGAATTCCAGAGTGGTTTTACCAACCTGCAATCCCACCAACAATGGAGAAGTGTTCCTCTTTCTCCACATCTGTTCCAGCATCTGCTGTCCCCTGAGTATTTCATCTTAACAATTCTGACTGGTGTGATGTGGAATCTCAGTGTTGTTTTGATTTGCATTTTCCTGATAACTAAGAATGCTGAATATTTCTTTAGGTGCTTCAGAGCCATTCCTCAGTTGAGAATTCCCTGTTTAGCTCTGTACCCCATTTTTAATAGGGTGATTTGACTCTCTGGAGTCTAACTTCTTGAGTTCTTTGTATACATTGGATATTAGCCCTCTATTGGATGTAGGATTGGTAGAGATCTTTTCCCAATCTGTTGGTTGCTGTTTTGTCCTATTGGCTGTGTCCTTTGCCTTACAGAAGCTTTGCAGTTTTATGAAGTCCCATTTGTCGATTCTTGATTTTAGAGCATAAGCCATTGGTGTTCTATTCAGAAAATTTTCCCCTGAGCCCATGTATTGAAGGTTCTTCCCCACCTTCTCCTCTATAAGCTTTAATGTGTCTGGTTTTATGTGTAGGTCCTTGATCCACTTGGACTTGATCTTTGTACAAGGAGATCCCACTTATACGCACATTCTCATCCTAGGAAGGTGCGTCGCTTCCTTTCGGTTCTGCAACTGACATAAAATTACTTTGTAAATTGCTGTTTAGCATCCACATCATTGCAGGCAGTACACCAACACAAACTCCTCTCTTTTGACCACTGCTGAAGATTAGTCAGTACCCTGGTTGTAGAGCACAGCAGGCAGGGTGGCTTCCTTTACACTCACCTTTGGTTAAACATGTCCCAGTGGTAAAACACCTTTTGGGGGAAAATCAATACATCTTAAGATGTAAAAGATGCTTATATTGTTCTCTGAGAAAGTCCAAAATGGGAGAGGCAGGTGGGTAAGAGCAGCTCAGAGTCTTCTCGAGAGGTGCATCCCTTTGGAGCTAAGGCATAAACTGTGAAAGATGAGAACTTGACAGCCTTACAGACAAAGACAAAACCCATCCCTTGGTATAATTTCATTCCAAAACTCAAGTCACATTCTCCAGCCCTTAACATTTTCATGCCTGCTTAAAACACTTCCAAGCTCCGGCATCTATAATTCTTTGCTGAAGGCTTTCACTGGCCAGTGGAGCCTGCTCTGTGTGTTCAGGGCAGGCAGCCAGAAGTTCTGMGGAATTAATGTTTCCAACCTCAGCACCCTCCAGCAGTGACTGACAGAAGCTGCTGTATAAATATTCTAACTTTCTTAGAGACCAGGTTTCTAAAAAAACGATTCTGCCTTTCTATACAATGTTTCTCATGGATTCCCCAGAAATGATTCTCTTCTTTCCCATAAAGCCACTTTGATTGTCAGTTCAATTGGTTTGTTTGTTTGTCACTGTTAACTATGAAGTTAGCCACTGCTTTGTTGTTGCTCATAGAATTATCTGCTATCCAAGGAGCCAATGCTAAATTCTGATGCAAAAGCTTATCTCTATGGGATTCTAAGAAAAGATATCCACTGACATTAGTTATCATCTAAGCCCCAGTCCCAACTAAAGCACACTAAAAATTACCACAAAATATGTGCTGTTGCTGTCATGGATTACTCAAACCTGAGTTAAATTATCATCATTATCAACAGCAATAACATTATAGGCAAATCATATTGGTTCATTTAAGCTATAATTTTTGGCTTCTTTGGTAATAATTTCTATTGACCACTTAGTCTTTCTCTTTGGTCCTAGATTTCTTTCTTATTATAAGAACATTTAGAATAGGACTAGGGAGTTGATTCAGAGAGTAAAGGCACTCACTGCTGAATCCAAACAAAAGTTAAATGCCCAGATTACATGGTGGAAGGAAAGACATAACTCCTATAGTTATCCTTTGACCTTCACATTGATAAGGTCACCTCACACAAGACACACACACACACACACACACACACACACACACACACACACACACACATACACATGTACGTGCTTTAGAGAAATACGAAAACACTTTCGTGATTAAAGATAAAACTTAGCACGCTAAAGCTTTGATGGCTGCATTTTGTTTTCTTCTCTTGTTTGAAATTAATTAATTTCATATAAAAATGGTGATTTTTCATCCCGCTTCGGTAAAATTCAGGTCTATTACCATAAAGGTCATTGTTTAAATACTGTTCAAAATCATTTTGCTTATATTAATGCCTAAGCTCCGATGCCTGGATGCCAAGTATTCACAGCTGTGTAGGCATCAAGACTGACAGGCTCATTTAGCAAATCTAATTCAAGATCACCTTCTTTGCAATTCTTCTTTGCTACTTTATCTTCTTGCTGCCTTCATTAAATTATTGCATACTCTAAAACAAAATTCTCAGAAGGGCTGAGAGATCACTCAGAAGGAGGCACACTGGGTTCTATTCACAGGACCTAGGTTTGGTTACCAACACCCACCTAGGCTGGATATGACTCCAGTCTCAAGATATCAGAAGACCTCATGTGGTTTCTGCATGCATAAGGTACATATATATACACATACATTTAGTACTCAGGCACACATACATATGCATTTAATAAATAAATAAATGAATAAATGTTTTTCCCTGAGAGCAAATTCACATTTTTCGTAAGATTTGTGTGTGTGTGTGTGTGTGTGTGTGTGTGTGTGTGTGTGTGTGTACATGAGTGTTGGATCCCTGGGAGTAGGATTTACAGGCAGTTATAAGCTGCCCTATGTTAGTATAAGAAAATGAACTCAGGTTCTCTGCAACAGCAGTATGAGTCCTTAACTGCTGAGGCATCTCTCTAACTTCCACATTCCTTACTTCCACACAAATCCTAATCTCTGTTTAAACATAACTCTGTTTCTTTTCACTGCTTGTAACTAAACTCTTTTACCATCTTCATGAGTGAGTAACTTTTAAGCTATTAATTCTTCTTTATGACTTTGGGATACAACAAAGTAAAACGTTAGTTACAATAAAAATGTAAATTTAACAAATTAAATTAATACGATGGCAATTTATATGAAAATATCTTTGTCCAGACAACTTAGTCCTCTGTCCAATGAATGTTAGCTTAGACTAATAGCTCATCACAGAATTTGGAGACCATTATGTAAAATTTCATAATCATTATGGGTACAATAGAACTTCTGTGAATATAAGCTCATCTCAAATTTCACATGTAGGAAATATATATGGACTAAAGGATTCATATCTTTACATTAATAAAAAACTATAAAATCTGAACTGCTCAGTTGGTGGTCTAGTAAGGGCTACATTTAAAGAAGATAGCTAAGACAACAAGAGGCATTTTATAAGCAGAAAGTACTCCAGAAGTTCAAAGATCCAGATGCTAAACAGCAGGATCCAAATTAGGCCAGAACTGACAAGGAAGAAAGAACTGATGTGGAATATGGCACATAGGATCTTGATGCAGAGAGCCTTTGGGGCAAAAACCTATAGCTTCCATTTCCTACTTCCTTTACCCATTCTGATTAGGCAGCTGTGGTTATTATGAACCTATTCCAAAGCACAAAGGTAACACAAACCTTCTATGTCACACAGTAAAAAACATTAGGGATCCGCTYTCTTAGGTTTATTAGACTGAATGAAAGCATTGGATTCACATGCAATCCTAATATTTCTTTGGATTTCATAGCATCCTATGTCCATCCTTTCTATGCCAAATTCAGTGTCATTGATGAAGGCAGCATGTCTGAATAAGAACCAGCGTATTTTGAGTACTGCTCTAAGGTCAGTGCACATGGTCTGACAGCAAGCCTAGTAGAAAGGGTGCTGAGATGGCTGCAGAGTTCAAGGGGGAGACCTCGTGAGAATTTAATGAGAGGTAGTGTCACCAAGAGACTTGATGTCAGCAAAGCAAACACTGTACGGTGTGAAGGTACGTTTGAGGGAATGAATCAAATGATTGTGGTATATTTAGGAGAGAGGGGAAGGCTCTTGTAGTCTCTACCGAGGCTGAGAATAAGAAGACAAAGGTGCTCAAGACAAGGGTGTTCAAGAGAAGCACATTCGGGCAACACATTTGGTGGTTCAAAGTTCAGAGAGAAGCCTTGGTTAGAAAGGGGCATGTAAATGTCGAGATTATTTTCAAAAAGCTAGGGTAAATACCGAACTCAGGAACTCGGAGGGAATGACCGTCCCTGTGAGAACTGGGGCCACAATTCCAAGACCAAGGAAAGGTTTGCAGACATTAAAGGCACAGGAAAAGTATTCATACAGCAGGCATTACATCACTGTATGTGGAAACTAGAGCTTCTCTCCTTTATTTCTTTTTGTTTCTGTATTTAGTCGTTTGATTCCCATTGTGGATCTCTGACACATCCAGTAGCTAAACCGCAGGAGGTGTTTGTTTGTTTGTTTGTTTGTTTGTTTGTTGTTTTTGATTTTGTTTGCTTGTTGTTTTGGATTTTGTTGGTTTTTTTCATATTTTCTGGTCCTTTTGTATAGTTGTTTTAATTTTAAGTAATAATAAGCATGCTGCTCACGTGAAATTTATACATTTGATAACAGTTTGATACTGTACTGCAGAAATAAGGAGCTGCATGGGAATTAACTCATTCATTTTTAGGACACTATTCCAAGCTTCTCCACTCTCAGGTCACATCCCTAGGCTGTATAATTCTTGGCATGCATGTCCAGAAGAATTTCAAATGAAACATGTCAGAAGTAAAAATGTGGTAATCTTCAGACTGAAGGAGCTGAAAGAGTTTGCAAACGCATAGGAAGAACAACAATATCAAGTTTGGACCCCCCCAGAACTAGGAGGGTCAAAATCACAAACCAAAGAATACACATGGAGGGACCCATGCTGCATATGTAGCAGAGGATGGCCTGGTCAGACATCAATGGAAGGGGAGGCCCTTGGTCCTGTGGAAGCTCGAAGCCCAGTAGAGGGGAATGTGAGTGCAGGGAGGTAGGAGTGGGGTGTGTGTGKGGGGGGAGAGTACCTTCATAAATGCAGGGGGATGAAATATGGGGTTTGCAGAGGGGAAACTGAGGAGGATAACATTTGAAATGTAAATAAATAAAATAACCAATAATTTAAAAAATAAATAATGATAATCGTCTGTGTATTAGTCAGGGTTCTCCAGAGTCACAGAACATATGGGTAGTCTCTACATAGTTAGGGAGTTTGTATCGACAAATGATGACTTACAGCTTGTAGCCCAACTTCCCAAAAATGGTCAGCAACAGCTGTGGATGGAAGTCCAAGGATCTAGCAGTTGCTCAGTCCCATAAGGCAAACAGGCAAGAAGAGTGAGTGAGTCTTCCTTCTTCCATTGATTGTCCTTATGTAAGTCTCCAGCAGAGGGTATGGTCCAGATTAAAGTCCTGTGCCACCACGCCTTTAATCTCAGATGACCTTGAACTCGGAGATCTCCTTGTCTTAATCTTCTGGAATTCATAGCCACTGTGTTTCAAGATAGTTTCAAGACCTCCATGCCAAGATCCAGGTCAGAAACTAGAATCTCTNCATCCCTAGGCTGTATAATTCTTGGCATGCATGTCCAGAAGAATTTCAAATGAAACATGTCAGAAGTAAAAATGTGGTAATCTTCAGACTGAAGGAGCTGAAAGAGTTTGCAAACGCATAGGAAGAACAACAATATCAAGTTTGGACCCCCCCCAGAACTAGGAGGGTCAAAATCACAAACCAAAGAATACACATGGAGGGACCCATGCTGCATATGTAGCAGAGGATGGCCTGGTCAGACATCAATGGAAGGGGAGGCCCTTGGTCCTGTGGAAGCTCGAAGCCCAGTAGAGGGGAATGTGAGTGCAGGGAGGTAGGAGTGGGGTGTGTGTGKGGGGGGAGAGTACCTTCATAAATGCAGGGGGATGAAATATGGGGTTTGCAGAGGGGAAACTGAGGAGGATAACATTTGAAATGTAAATAAATAAAATAACCAATAATTTAAAAAATAAATAATGATAATCGTCTGTGTATTAGTCAGGGTTCTCCAGAGTCACAGAACATATGGGTAGTCTCTACATAGTTAGGGAGTTTGTATCGACAAATGATGACTTACAGCTTGTAGCCCAACTTCCCAAAAATGGTCAGCAACAGCTGTGGATGGAAGTCCAAGGATCTAGCAGTTGCTCAGTCCCATAAGGCAAACAGGCAAGAAGAGTGAGTGAGTCTTCCTTCTTCCATTGATTGTCCTTATGTAAGTCTCCAGCAGAGGGTATGGTCCAGATTAAAGTCCTGTGCCACCACGCCTTTAATCTCAGATGACCTTGAACTCGGAGATCTCCTTGTCTTAATCTTCTGGAATTCATAGCCACTGTGTTTCAAGATAGTTTCAAGACCTCCATGCCAAGATCCAGGTCAGAAACTAGAATCTCTKAGTCTCCAGATTATGATGATAGGTGAGCCTTCCAATTCTGGATTATAGTTCATTCCAGATATAGTCAAGTTGACAACCAGGAATAACCACTACAGTCTCTTAAGCATGAAAATAGGTAAACCTAAGAGAAGTTTCACACCATAACTTAATGCTATTTATTGATTACAAAACAAACTGTTCCCAACTTAAAATTACAAAGTCAAAAAGAATGTCAGAGTGCTAGCTGATCCAAAAAGCTATGATGTCATTGAGATAAATGTTTGCAGTCAAACATTAAACAACCAAGCAAAATATAAAATTCATACTTGGCACATACCAAGACAGACTCTGAGATAAAGGGAAACAGAAACAGCAAGTTTTTGATTAAATAATTGACAGGTGTTTTTCTTTGAACATTTCTTTTCATATCAAACAGAGAATGTAGAAGTGGGAACAACTCAGAAGGGGAGTCAGATAAAAGATAAATGATGTTTTCATTAAGGAAACAGGAGGAAAATGTCATTTATATTAAAATTATACACAAATGCATACACACCCATACATAAATTTATGCACACACTGATACTAGTTTTTTACTTTAGTGCCAAGTATTAAAGAGAAAAATCTAGAAATGTAAAATTGCTTGTTTAACAAATGTACCTTTTCTTGATGATACTAAATAGCTACCAATGTTCTCAGAATAATTTTGTCTAATTACCAGTCCAAATGTTAAAAATAATTGAAAGTTATCATCAATAAAAATTATATTCCTGCATTCATGAACTCAAAAATGAATTTCTCATAGTGGCTTATACACCCCAGAATCTATATGATACTTGAAAGAAAGCATGAATCTCCTGTGACCTAATTATGTAATGAGGAAGAATTTGCTTGGCTTTTRTTCCAAAAGCCGTCTATTGGTTTCAGATGTTCYTCCACGGGAATGGATTTCATGACTTAAAGGGGAATCTCAGTTAATCAACTGATACTGTTCATCTTCCTGTTTGTTCCAATAATTGCTACATTTTGAACACCAAAGGAAAAATTATGGAGCCTGTCCTTAGAAGCCTTTTCTTTCTCTCTTATTAAAACAAGAAAGATTATATTTACACATAAATTGAAACAACTTTTGAGTTAGAAGCAAAACAGTGATAAACCCATACCACCAATTAYGTAGCAGCCTCATAGGGATGCAATGCATGAGAACATGTTTCAAAGGGTGTTTGGCCATGAGATTTGCACATTTCGCAAACACATATAGGATATACCATTGTCTTTTAAAAGGGAATGATCATAGGTGAAAAATGTCACTTACTTTGCCAACCTTTTAAATTAAACTACTCGGTCTATTAGATTAATTCCCTTTGTCTTTAAAATTTTAAAGACCATTGGATATGTTTCAGTAGCTACATGGCCTAATTCTTAGACCTTAGGCTTACTCAGAAAACAACAACAGCAACAACAACAAAAATGGGTTAAGAAAGATCTGAAAATGAACAGAATATACCAGAAGCTAAATGTTACAATTCAGTAAAGATCATTGAATAAACTTCTACATCTCCCTACTCCTGTCCTTAAATGTCTCTGTTTCTACCAGGGGAGAAATTTCCTAATTTGCATGGATACTTTCTTCTGGACTGGTTTACAAGAGGCTGTCAGCTTCCCATAGTTTGGAGGACACCCACAAATACTAGAGACATTTTTTTTAACTTTACTTGAAGTTTCAAGATTGCTTTTTGGACAATTCTAAAATACCTATCACATTTCATACCAAAAGCTATTTACAAAACAGTAGTGCATTTACCCAACATCCCTGAGAGGTCACTAAATGAATTTTCAAGTGAAAAACTCGCCCAAAATGATGTTTTTCCTAAATTGTAGTGAAAGCTTTCTTCAGAGGATTTTCCTGCCCAACATTCGTGCTAGAGATATTTAATTTGTTTCTGGAAATATTAGTTCTACTTAACCTGTAGGTGGTTAATCTTAAGACTTCATCAAAATCAGGGAGCCTGGCTCATGCTTGTCTGTTTTATTCAATCACTGGGTTCRTTATGTCACTCAATAGCACTAAACAATGTCAAAGTCTACAAAGGGAAATGTTCAAAAGTCAGTGGAAACACTATMTACTAATACCTCAACACKATATCTCCTCAACACTATATACTAATTACATTCTTCCAATCTGTTTGTTTTTAGATCTGTCTTTGCCAACGTGAGCATATGTATTCCAATATGTGCATTAATACAGAAGCAACCACAATAAGTCTCATTTTCTGAACTCTTTAAATATCTCAGCTTAATCAAGACCATCACCAACATGACTCAGTAGAAGTACCTGACACACAACAGCTACAATGAAGCACCAGAACAAGGGGAAATCTGTGCCTTGAGAAAATGGGTTGACAGAGAACTCTGTACATCTGTGAGGCATTCACAGGAACACAGAGCGGCACAGAGTCAAGAAGGCAACTTAGAGAACATACCACAGCAACTGTAACTTCAAAACTATCTCCATGGCAGTTTCTGTGGGGAAAGCACACTGCTGAGAAAAAGGACAGATGGGAAGAAGGGAAATGCCAGAAGCCCAATGTCACCAGCAGACCTACTGTAGGAGAATTCCAGAGTCTTCACGGGACTGAACTGAACTGTCTGACACCACCTTAGAGGTAGCAGTAGATTGCCTGATGTAGTAGAGAGCTTTGGCCTGGTATATGTTTCAATAATCAGAAGACAGAAGGTTCCATGTCCTCAGAAGTGGCTGCTTCTATGGCTGCAAACCCAAGTCCTGCAATTGCTTCAGGGGAGCAAGAAATATGTTCTCTCCAGTTATAGACTTGAGAGTGYAGCTACTGTTGTAAAACCTTCTAATCACCTTTGCCTGTCCACTGGAATCTGGGATAAGACTGAATTACAAACCCCAGTATCACTACCATTTCAGTTGCATAACCTAGAAAATGTCTAGGTTTGTGTCCCAGTGCACATCACAACTCACAAGATTCCCGTGTTTGCCCTGAGGCATCCAGAGAAAAATTCCTCCACAGTCCAAGAGTTGGAACCACAGCTCCTATGCCCAGAGGCTTGGTACCATTTGTTCTTACATCTTGGGACCTGGAAGAAAGATTGTCTGGGTCCCACAACAAATGAGTTAACATTCTAGAAGCCCAGCACCTAGTGTGATTGTCTCATAAATGCCAGGAAAAGTTCAATTGTGTTCAAGAAACCTAGATCTACAGGTTTTGGCACCAGCATACAGAACCTATGCCCTGATTATATGGGGCCTGGAAAAGCATTATCTCCTGAAGTGGAAATTTCTGGTTTCTTAGGAGACTCAGTTGTGTCATGTGAYGAATGTTTTTCTGGAAGCTATCTTATGAGAGGTTGTTTTTGATTAAGCATACACATTGGAGCATGTTTTGCTGAGAACAGATACATAGTATTTTTCTGGAAGTAGCCTAAAATAAAGGGGCATGCAATATTTCGCTAGAGGACACTTAGGAAAACACATAATGTTTGGAAAGGGAATAAAWGTAACCCAACAGACAGTGTACAACTCTGTGTTGTATTGGTACAGTTTATCATTCTTTGCTGGTCATTATTCATCATGACTTCATAGAGAGGAACACACGAAAGAACTTCTGCTGGTRTTCTGGGGTCATCTTGCTGCTTCCAAGGACTCAGGCCATTTGGCAGAACATCAAGGTTTCTTCTAGACCCAACCGCCATTGCTGATTCATAAATGGTGTTTGCAAGTGGATCGAACTGTAGCTGCTGATTCATGTGAACTAAACTTCTGATATCCTGACAAGGCAGATTTAGTTCACTCCAAAGAACTATTTCTAAGCAGGGCCACATCCTCTTTTGCCTTATTACCTTTCCATCATTTCCACCATGTCTGGTAAGTGGTTGACCAGAAAGGMGGTTAAAGCACTTTAAAACCCTTATTAAAAGCAGGTTTTAGAAAATATAAGCCTACAATCTCCTACCCAGTGTCTCCTGGTTCCCAAGGCTTGGGTACCTCCATGTTCATCCTAAGCATCCAAGGGAAGGTCATTTAGCCTCCTGTGTTATGAAGATYGCATTCATGTAATCTTCAGCATAATTATTGGCATTATCCCTAGTGCCCCCCCCCCAAAATGGCTGGCTGGCTAGTCTACATACTAGACTGATAATGTATCAGCCTCACCTTTAGTAGATCTGTGTGTAACATAAGACCGKGATGACATGTGTTATTGGAAGCCTATGTCCATTACAAATCATATAACTGTTTTTATGAACAGAGGGTATTTTGGATATTTGTACATGTTCCTGGCATCAATCAGAGATGAAGAAATTACACAGAGACTGCATTTTTAGCTCCCTTATATCCAACACCAAAGCATCTATACAAAAATATACTTTCCTAGAACTACTCCATGAAATTAGAAGAAATGAACATTACAGTAAAAGTGCACACCTCAGCATGGGGACACCAGCAATATAACTCTTGCAAAGGAAAATGACAATTTTACAGAAAGGGATCTCAAGTTCATGAACACATACTCGTATTAGTCCTACCATCGGGCACATCAAGTCGTTAAGGAGTCTTATCTGTCTTCTACATAATAATTGCCATCCTGTTAGCATTAATTGGTATGCTAGTTATACTAATTAGATTCAGTCTACTGCAAGACTAACTGCTCTTCTAAAGCATGCTGCACAGTTGTTCTGAATGTGAGCTTTGGAGTCAAGTTTTCTTAAGTACGTGCCATTTAATAGCTAACTTAACCCTTATTCTTTTAACATTATTTGCCTTGCATACTAATGACAATGAAGCCTACTTAATGAGATTAAATGAGATAGTATGCACATTTCCTAGTAGATTTCACAGTCCCCCCC
>BDUI01010673.1:11406-23446 GCA_002335545.1 Apodemus speciosus
TTGCTAATTCCTGCAATTTTATTACTTCCTTTTCTTGATGGTTGAGTCACTGTCTTTTACATTCTCTCCCTATTAGAGACACAAATTAATTAGGGGTTTCCTAGTTTTCTCTGCTGCACATGGTGAATTTCTTCTTAGTTCCCGGTTTTTGTAGTAGTTTGAGAATTATCCTCACAGCCTCAGGTGTTTGAACACTTGATCCACATTTGGGAGCAGTGCTTGGAGGGGGTTATGGTGGWCCCACCTTTTTGTGGTACAGCCTGGCTGAAGGAAGTACATCACAGGGGTGGCTACTGAGAGTTCACAGCCTTACTCCAGGTCCAGCTCACTCTCCCTGCCTCATAAAGATGTCTCTCAGCTTCCTGCTCTGGCTSTCTTCTGCCATGCCTCCCCTGCTGTTATTGACCTTACATCTGGATCAGAAAGCCACATCCTTAAGATGGGTTTGGCCATTGGGTTTTCACACAGCAATAGARAAGAGACCARTGCAGTCACACATTTCAACATTCCTCACTGATATTTTTCTTCTATTTGCTGATYGTTTACTTTTCTTCTTGATTTTCTTCTCCCTTTTGCTGACATTTCCTCTGTTATTGCCCCCKCCCCTGCCCACTCCTGGTTCTATATTGCATTCCTCTGCCTTCTTGTATCTTCTTTCTGATCATTGATCATTTGAACCAGAAACATTTGGAAATCTTGATCCAACAGTTTACTTATTTCTGTATCTTCAGGTTCAGTATTTGAGGAGTTATGAGATTCTGTGATAACATGCTTAAAGGGCTCAAGCACGCCTGAGAATGGCATTTATGTTTTACTTTTATCCTTCTCCCCCTTGCTAAAAACTGTTAGACTACATTCCTAAAGCTAGCCCTCAAGGTTCATTCCCTCATTTGGTCACTGATTTATTCCTCAGACAAAACACCAAGGTCCCACAATCAAAATTCCTTATTGGGCTAATGTGTCCACTCAGAATTTACCAAATCATCCTAGCAAAGACTCCCCCTTTTTCTACTAAAAAAAAAAAAAACCACTCTCCAACAACAACAACAACAACAACATCAAATACCTGTTTGCTTGCTTGCTTCCCACTGTGACAGCTTGCTGCCTGCCTTTCCAGGCCCCCCTCACTTCCCCACCATTGGCCTAAGGCTCAGAGTGTCAAACTCCACAGTGCAGTTATTTAGTTGATGAGAAGTGCTCCCACTCACTGAGGGTGACACCAGTCTCCTAACCTAGGCCAATCATCCTACCACCTGCATCCCTTGCCTTGTCAGGGCCCTCTTCTGCAAGGGAAGTAAGTGCTCTTAACCACTGAACTATCTCTCCAGTCCCAGAGGCAAGGTTGTCTTATTTTTAATCATGAATTATGATGAATTYTTTCAAATATTTTTCAGTACCCATTTAGATAACTACATAATTTTATAATTTATTCTATTCATGTGATGATTTACACTGGCTGATATTGAAATCTTTTGTCGTTATATAATTTAAAATAAAATAACTTTAAAATCCATCTCTGTGTGTCCCAAGAGTATAGATGGTGTAATCAAGAACAAGATCCCCGGAGCTGGAGAGATGGCTCAGTGGTTAGGAGCACTGACCAGCTCTTCCAGAGGATCCGGGTWTACTTCCTAGCACCCACATGGGAGTTCACAACTGGGTGTAAGTCCAGTTCCAGGGCTTCTGACATCCTTACATAGACACACGTGCAGACAAAATACCAATGAACATAAAACGAAAAAAAAAAAATAAAAAACAAATGGGAATATGATCACAATGTGGAACACAGCATCAGCATCTTAGCTTTCTAAAGTACCTTTCTAGCCATTTGGCCCTCCTTACCCAGAGCAAAACACTACTTTGATTTAAATAAGCTTTGATTTTAATAGAAATAAACTAAACAGGATTTCTTTTTTATGTGATTTGTTTTCTACAACATAATATTTCAAATGTATCTAATCTATATTGTCGCATGAGTCAGTTTTTACTTCYGTAACTACTGATTGGCATTCTATTGTATGAATAAACCATAATTTGTTTATCCATTCTCCTGATTGGCATTTGGATTCTCTCCAATGTTTTGCTACTATATGCAATTCTGGCGTGAAAGCTTTTTTTTTTTTTTACATAATTCTGTAAATGCGTGCTTTCACACAGAGGATGAAACGCCTAGTGGCATTAGTGAAATACCTAACAGGGATGCGATGGCTGTTCTTGGTTGTGAAGCTGACCACATCTGGACTTAACTAAAACCCAAGAGGCTGGGTACACCTGTGAATGGTTTTTCATTATTAATTCATTTGAAGTGGAAAGACCTTTAATCTAGATCTTTTTGAGATGAGAAGATCCATCTTAAATCTGGCCAATCACTTGTGGCAAAAGCCTCTATAAAGGGGATGGAAGAAGGAAGCTTTTCCTCTCTGCCTGCTTACCCTCCTTCTTGCTTGCACTTTTCTAGCATTAGAGCCCACCCTGGGAATCACTTTTTCTAGCATTAGAGCCTGCCCTGGGATTCCTGTGTATACTCAAGACCAGCTGAGATATCCAGCTCCTCACGGATTCTACAACTGCTGGATTCTTGGRCTTTCTGTTGGTAGACAGGGATTGTTGGACTAGCTGGACCACACCCTATAAGCCACTCTAATAAATCCCATGTGTGTGCATGTGTGTGTGTGTATGTGTATTATATCAGTTCTGTTTCTCTTGGAAACTCTTACTAATACCAGGAATATGGTTAATTCTATGAAAAACAGCCGAAACATTCTCCAAATGGTCAGAAAATCAGCTGCACATCAACTTCACGATGGAAAAGGGAGCCTTGCTAGTCAGTGATTCTAGTCACTGGATGTGGTAGCGTCTCATTGTAGTCTCAGTTTTCTTTCCTCACTAATCAAGAACATTGTGCATCTTTTCTTGTGTTTATTGTTATTCACATTTCCATGTTGTGAAATGAAAATGTGTAAAATATACTATATTGTTCATTGTTCCTGTGCTATGGGTAGTTACATATTTCACCCAAATTTAGGATCTATGATACATGAGGTGTAAACATTTTCTTTCCATTATGACTTGATTTGAATTTTTAATACTAAATGATGATTTGTGATATGTTTTGAATTTTGCCAAAGTCTAGTTTAGAAAGGTTTTTCACTTATTAATACCTGTTTAATCATTTATCTTATTTTATTATTGAAGTCTCTCATACAACACATCCTGACCAGTTATCCCTCCCTCTACCCCCCACCCTCAACTCTGCTCTCCTCAGATCCTCTCTCTCTCCATTTCCTATTCAGAACAGAGGAGGCCTCCAAGAGAAGACAGTCAAGTAGAACAAAACAAGATATAATAAGACAAGCTGAATGCTCTCATAATGAGGTTGAGCAAGGCAAGCAAATAGAAGGAAAAGAGTCTCAAGAGCAGCCAAAAGAGTTGGAGACACACCCATTCCCACTGTTAGGAGTCCCCTCAAAATGGCATGCTAATGGCCACAATATACATTGCAGAGGGCCTGATACTGACCGATGCAGACTCCATGTTTTTCTCAGTGAGTGCATGTAAGCTCTGCTCAGTTGATTTGGGAGGCCTTGTTCTGTTCCCTCTGACTCCTACAGTCTTTACTCTGCCTCTTCCATGGAGTTCCTGGATCTCTCAGGAGAATGATGAAATGCAGATCTCCACTCTAGACTCTTCTGAAAAAATGTCTGTCTCTGGGTCATCTGCTGCCGGAGGAAGCCTCTCTGATGACAACTGCATATGGCACTCATCTATGAGTATAGCAGAATATCACTTGGAACCATTTCATTGACTTTTTTGACCAGTTGTATTTGGTTCTACCCTAGGAATCTGGGCTATCCACTATCTGGTTACTGGCCATCTAGGCAGTGCTGGGCATGGACTTCCTTTCAAGAGTGGGCTTCAAGTTAAACTACACATTAGTTGGCCACTCCCACATTTTCAGAGCCACCATTACCCCAGTACATTCTGCAGGCAGGGTGGACTGTAGGTCAAGGGATTTGTGGCTGGATTTGTGTCCAGGTTCCTCTTTTTTTTAGGTTAGAGAGTGCCTTCTCTCACCAAAGAGACTAGAACATAAGGGTGCAGACTCGAAGCAGACACCAACTTTCAACACTTAATGAGCTGGCACTAATGGCTCTGCATTTATAAATGAGATCTATAGTTAATGTCATCCCTTCTACCATCAATGCCTCCCTCCTACCTCCCCTGTCAGTTTTTAGAGATTAACATTCTGCCTTGTACTGGTAGTCTGGGTTGTTTAAGGATCTCCACAGATCCCTCTTTTGCTACCCAGTCCCACCACTGAAAGCCTTGCCTGGCTACAAAAGAAGGCCAGTTCAGACTCTGTATCCTCCATTGCTCGGAGTACTCACTACAGTCACCATCTTAGATTCCAGGAAGTTTCCACTGTACTCAGTTTCCACACCAAACCATGCTCATGACCCATAATTCCAGCTGTCTCTCCCTGCACTCTCTCTCTCCATCCATCCATCCATCCATCCATCCATCCATCCATCCATCCATCCATCCATCCATCTCCTCCTGCCGGATCCTTCCTGCTCCTTTTTTCACCTGCCCCAACKTCACCTACAAAATTTATTCTAATTCTCTTTCCCAGGGAAGTTCATACATCTGCCCTAAAGCCCACCTCTTTACCTAAACTCTCTGGGTCTGTAAACTATAGCTTAATTATTATTTAAAAACTATTACACACTTATAAGTGAGGACATTCCACATTTGTATTTCTGGATCTGTTACCTCACTCAGAATGATTTTTTTTTCTAGTTGTATCCATTTGCCATCAAATTTCATGATGTCGCTTTTTTTTTAACTGCCAAGTAATACTCCACTGTGTAAATGCACCTCATTTTCTTTATCCATTCTTTAGTTGAGGGGCATCTARGTTGTTTCCAGTTTCTGGTTATTATGAGTAAAGTCACAATGGACATAATTGGGCAAGTGTCCTTGTGGTAGGATAGAGCATCCTTTTGTATTTGCCCAAGAGCAGTATAGATGGTTCTTGAGCTAGATCAATTCCAAATTTTCTGAGGAACTGCCATATTGATTTTCATAGGGACTGTACAAATTTGTACTCCCAACAGCAGTGAAGGAGTGGTCCTCTTACTCTGCATCCTTGACAGTGTGAGCTATAACTTGTGCTATTGATCTTAACCATTCTGGCAGCTATAAAATGGAATYTCAAAGTAGTTTTGACTTACATTCCCCTGGTGGCTAAAGATATTGAAACATTTTAAGTATTTCTTAGCCATTTGCAATTTTTCAGAGAATTCTGTTTATATCAGAGCACCATTTTAATTGGATTATTTGTTTTGTTGATATCTAATTTCTTGAGTTCTTTATATACTTTTGATATTAGATATCTTACAAATGTAGAGTTGGTGAAAATCTTTTTCCATTTAGTAGACTGCCTCTTTGTCTAGTTTACACTTTCCTTTGCCTTACAGAAGTTTTTTCATTTTATGAGGTTCCATTTATTAATGTTTTTTATCTTAGTGCTTGTACTATTGGAGTTCTGTTCAGGGAGTTGTTTCCTGAGCCAATGTGTTCAAGACTGTTCCCCAGTTTATCTTCTATCAGTTTTAGTGTATTTGATCCACTTGGACTTGAGTTTTGTGCATTGTGATAAATATTTGTATTCTTCCACATATAGTCATCCAGTTTGAACTGATTTGACCATTTATTGAAGATGCTTTCTAGTGTGTATTTCTGGCTTCTTTAATTAAAAAAAAATGTGRTTGAGAGCTACCCTGAGCAGCCTGCTATCTGAGGGGGAGCTCAATTCTCCCCGACCCCTCCCCACCTTCTTCAGACCTGTGGATTCTGAACCATATGTAAGGGTCCGAAAAATCTCTGAAGGAAGACCCCAGACTCATATAATATGCACAAAGAACATTTATTCTACAGAAACAACCATCATGTGGGGATTAACCATTTTTCAAAATGGCAGCCCCAAACAAAGGCACACAGGCCTTTTCATAGAGAACTGGGGGAAACTCTCTAGAGGGATTAGATAATCTAAAATTTTATTGATGGCTGCTAGGTAGTCACAAGTGATCAGTGGTCTGCATTCCTATGTCATAATGTTTAACCATAGGATGAGATAGGGCTGCCCAGCACAGAAGGCCCATTCTGAGGTAAGATCTTTCCCCATTTTTGTGATTATCCCCAGGCTGTTCTTTGGCAGGAGTTTTATGATTTTGTTCTGGATTTCATGGTTTGTCCCTGGAGCTGGTGTCTTATGGTCTGTTTCTGGAGTTGGTGCCTTGCAGTCCTTTTTTTTTTTTTTTTTCAAAATCAGGCCTGGTCCTTAAATGGAATCAAATGGGGTTCTTATATGGAGACAAATGGAGTTTATGCTGTCCTTTCACATACAGGTAAGTTTCCCTTCCCCAACTCATCTTCTTGTCTATAAGAAATGCAGGGATTTGGGATGGAGCAGAGACTGAGGGAATGGCCAACCACTAACCAACTCAACCTGAGACCCATCCCATGGACAAGCATCAATCCCTGACACTATTAATGATATTCACTTATGCTTGCAGACACTAATCTAACATGGCTGTCATCAGAGAGGCTCCACCCACCAACTGACTCAGGCAAATGTCTGAGTCAAACAATGGATGGAATTTGGAGACTTTTATGGAAGAATAGGAGGAAGGATTGCCACCCCTAAGGAGAGAGGAAATCCACAGGAAGACAACAGAATCAAGTAACCTGGATCCCTAAGACTCTCAGAGACTTAACCAGGAAGCTAAGAATGTACACGGGCTGGATCTAGGCCTCTCTGCACGTATGAAGCATATGTGTAACTTGGTCATCATGTGGGTCCTGAACAACTGGATCAGGGGCTATCCCAAAGCTGTTGCCTATACATGGGATATGTTCTTCTGGCTGCCTTGTCTGGCCTCAGTGGGAGAGGAAGCACCCAGCATTGGAAAGACTTGAAGTGCCAGGCTGGGGGATTCCCAAGGGATGCTGGATTTTGTCAAAGGCTTTTTCAGCATCTGACAAGATGATTATGTGGGTTTTCTTTTCCTTTCAGTTTGTTTATAGGTTTTCATACATTAAACCATCCCTGCATCTTGAAGCCTACTTGATCATGCTCAATGATTGTTTTGATATGTTCTTGGGTTTGCTTTAGTATTATTTTATTGTGTATTTTTACATCAATGTTCATGAGAGAAATTGGTATGTGATTCTATATCTATCTATCTATCTATCTATCTATCTATCTATCTATCTATCTATCTATCTATCTATCTTTGTGTGGTGTAGGTATCAGGTTGACTGTAGCCTCATAAAATGAATTTGGCAATATTCCTTCTGTTTCTATCTTGTAGAATAATTTGAGGATTATTGCCATTAGCTCTTTAAAAGTTTGGTAGAATTCTGTACTAAGCCATCTGGCCTTGAAATTTTTGCAGGGATCAAGAGACATTTAATGATGGTTTCTGATACCTTATAGTGTGTAGGTCTGTTTAAATTGCTTATCTGATCTTGATTTAGTTCTGATAAGTGGTATATGTCAAGAAAATAGTCCATTTCTTTTTGATTTTCCAATTTTGTGGATTAGGGTTTTTTGAAGTGTGGTTTAATGATTCTTTGGATTTCCTCAGTATCTGTTGTTATGCCCCCTTTTCATTTGTGATTTTATTAATTTGGATATTATTTCTCTTTTAGTTAATTTGAATAAAGGTGTGTCTATCTTGCTGATTTTCTTGATGACTAAATTTCTTTGTTTCATTAATTGTCTTTGTTACTATTGTACTGATTTCAGCCTTAGTTTGATTATTTCCTGCCATCTATTCCTCCTTAGTGTGTTTACTTCTTTTTGTCCTAGAGTTTTCTAGTGTTCTCCTAAGTTACTAGTAGTGCTATGAACTTTCCTCTTAGCACTGCTTTCATTGTGTCCCATAAGTTTGGACATGTTCTCTCATTTTTATTGAATTCTAGAAAGTCTTTAATTTCTTTGTTTAATTCTCCTTTTGACCCAATGGTCACTGAGTATTGAGTTGTTCAGTTTCCGATGAATTTGTGGGCTTTCTGCTGTTTCTGTTGTTGAAATCCGAGCTTTAATTCATAGTAGTCTTATAGAATATGGTGGGTCATTTCAATTTTCTTGAATCTGCTGAGACTTACTTTGCGGCTGAGTGTGTGGTCAATTTTGGAGAAGTTTCCCATGATCTGCTGAAAAGAAAGTATATTCTCTTATGTTTGGGTGAATTGTTCTGTAGATATCGGTTAGGTCTATTTGAGTCATGCCATCTGGTAGTTCCATTATTTCTCTGTTTAGTTTTTCTCTTTTTAGTTTTTCTGGATTTCCTGTCCATTAGTATTGATTGATGTTGGTCCTGGGTTTTGCACTAGAGAGAGAAGCTCACCAAGATGCTAATCCTTCATTTTCTGAAGGAGCAGAGGGGTTTAGCCTTCCTGGAAGAGACTGACATCCATCTTGTTCACTCCAGTTATTTTATTCAAACACTATACAAGGTTAATGGGGGCTGGGAAAGGTTTCAACTACCCAAGTTATCTTGCCATTTAGAGCAGACAACCCACCCAAATCTCAATCTCTTTTGACCATGGCTGTCCATAATCAAAAGTAAGAACTCCAGGTTTGCCAGAAGTGTCTTAGGAACAAGGTTGGTGCAGCTGTAAGCTCTCAGGTAGCACCAAGTGCAGATTCTCTAGAGACAACACTTCTTCAACATTCAGTCTTCAACTGTACAAACAATTTCCTAGGCTGTAATGATTKATATCAAAGGCTTTGCTGGAACATTTCACTCAAAGCCAGATGCAAAGGCTTTACTATACATATCACTATATTTTTCCCTTTTTGTTTTTGTGTGGATTAGAGATAAAAATGTTGAAGATTATGAAACTGTACAGTAAATATGCCATTTTGTCTATCAAGTTGTTTTACAGTTTTATGCAAATAAATCAGCATGCATTTCAAAGCACGTAAAATTATCACCACAAAGAGAATTATAAAAATCACAAGAACAAGAAACTTATCAAAATGATTTATGGGATTAAATAAAGGCACCACATTTGCATGACATTCTGTAACATCCAAACCTGTAATTTTGAGAAGCTTCTATGAAATGTTTCTATAATTTCTTGCTGCAAATCATAAATCATTTGAGAAGAACTAGGATGACCTAACAAATGCACTTTGACAATTTCCCTATCATATTTCCTGTTATTGAATCTTAAATGTGTAGTACAATAAAAACTAACATTCCAATCACATTTCAATTTCATTTGTTTTCTTATAATTCTAATGATCTCCAATTAGGATTGCCTCTTGTCTCCATTCCCCTATCTATCTTGCTTTGTTGATACTGGAGTTCATGAAAATGAATGTCCTTTCGAAAAGAATAAATTATCAATCTTTATTTTATGTACAGTGAGTTTTTGCCTGCAMGTATGTCTGTGGGAGGATGTCAGATCCCCTGTAACTAAAGTTACAGATAGTTGTGAGCTCCCGTGTGTGTGGAGGGGTGGGGGGAGTTGAACGTAAGACCTCTGAAGAGTAGCCAGTGCTTTTAACCTCTGAACTGCCTCTCCTGGTCCAGGCATGTTCTTCTTAAGTTTGGGAAATTTCTCTGTGATTTCATTGAAAATATTTTCTGGGCCTTTAAACTGGGGATCATTTCCTTCTACTTTTCCTATTATTTATAGGCTTGGACTTTTCATAGTGCTGCAGATTTCCTGGATGTTTTGTGTCAGGATTTATTTAGATTCAACAATTTCTTTGACAATTGTATCATTTTCTTCTATCATCTCTTCTAGACCCGAGAGTCTCTCTAAAATCATTTGTATTCTGTTGGCAGGGTTTGCTTACCTAGATTTTCCATTTCTAAGACTCCCTAAGTTTGTGTTTTCTTTATTGCCTCTATTTCTGTTTTGGGGTCTTGAACTGTTTTATTCATTTCCTTCACCTGTTTGTTTGTGTTTTGCTAGATTTCTTTAAGGCATTTACTCATTTTCTCTGTAAGGACCTCTATCATCTTCTTAAGATTGCCTTTAAGGTCATTTTCTACCTGTTTTGCAGTATCCAGGGCTTGCTCGTAGCAGGATAGCTAAGCTCTGGTGGTGGCATATTGTCTTGGTTTTTCCTGATTGTGCACTTACTGTATATCCTGTAGGCATCTGAGTTTGGGGTAATTATAAGTTTAGGTGATGATTCCTGAGTTTATCTTTGTTCAATGGATTTTCCCCCCTTGGTTTCTATTTCTGCTCTAGGCTTCTGGCTTGAGTAGCCATGTGATTTTGGTGATTGGTGTCTTTTCAGGTACAGTGAGGTATTTCAGTTGGTGTTTCATTGGTCTGAAGGGTTTTGACTTGTAGGATTTTGGGTGCAGGGATTGTCTCTGGGTTTCTGGGAGCTGGCATGGTTTCTGGTGTCCCAGGTCTCTGGGGTTCTATGTACTGTCATGGCCTCCAGTAGAACAATGGCCTTCAGCCAGAGTTGTGGGCTTGGAAATTCTAAATAAAATTCTGGTAAAGTTTAGAGTTCAAGAATTTAAGATTGCACACTATGGCCAAATTGATTTCATTCTAGGAATGCAAATTTGGTTCAACATACATAAAGCAATGGATACAATATATCACATTAGTCAGGAGTGAAATTACATAATAATTTCAGTCACTTCATGAACTTTGTGTGATAAAATATCAAGTACAACATCTCTTCATGTTAGAGACCCCAAAGAAACTAGGAACCAAAGGAACACACCTCAACATAATAAAAAACTATGCATGACAAACACACAGTCAACTTTACACTAAGTGCAAAAACTGAAAGCATCCTCTGTTAGTCTTGAACTGAGACAAGAGTGATCATTATCTCCAGGCTTACTCAGAACAGAGCTCAAAGACTTGTTTAAGCAATATTACGAGAGATTTGGAAAAATGTGATGTAAACTGGCAAAGAAGTCAATTATTTCTACTTTCAGATTATATATTCCTTTACTTAAAAGACCTCAAAGATCACATAGAAAATTCTCAGACCTGTAGTAGAATGAAACCAGATTCATATCTTAGATGCTGTATAAATACAGGCTAAAAACTTCCTAACAACACAGAAAACAATCTCAAGAATTAACAAATGAAAATACATTAAGTCAAAAAAAAAACCTTGTGTATGCTGAAAGTAACAATTATTAGAGTRAAGAATGGAGATGGGCAATGTCAAGTAGACTACAGATGGGGGATTAATACCAAGGATATATAGAGGACTCAAAAAAGTTGAGTACCAAAAAATCATATCCACTTGGTAGATAGAGTAATTAACTCAATAGACAGTTATAAAAGGAAGAAACATAAACCCCAATAAATGTCTGAAGTTGTGTTTGGCATCTGTAGCTTACTTTTAATTAAAATTGCTTTAAGATTGTATCTCACTGTAGTCATAATGGCTCTTATTAAGATAACAAATGAYAACAGATACTAGTAAGGATGTGCGTGCAGAAGGGAATTCTTTCTCATGAATAGTGGCAATGCAATTTTGTAAAGCCACCATGGAAGTTGGTATGAAGGCTACACAACTATCTGAAGATAGAGCTTCCACCRACTCTTCTCTAGCATACTGTGAACATGCCCAAGTCCGGATGTCACACAAATACTTGCAAWTCATTTTTATTACAGTGCTATTCACAATATTCAGAAAATGGAACTAGCCTATATCTCTCAGGAGATGASACAATATACAGGAAATGGAACTGMAGGGACTAAGCCCAGAGCCAGGAKGACTCTATGACAGGCTACAAACTGACAGTTGGGCAGATTAGCCCTAAGTTTCCATTTCCCAGAAGTGAAAACTCRGATCCAGGAACTGGTGGTCAGCCAACCACAGGCATTCGCAGCCAATTCGAGGACACCTTGTCATCTGGCCTGAAGTAAGAATAGATAGATAGAATGAGTAAGTCTCCAGACCTAACCAATTGTAGAATCAGTCAGACCTAAGAAATAGAGCTAATCAATCGAGGTAAAAGAGCACATC
>BDUI01010677.1:48369-61178 GCA_002335545.1 Apodemus speciosus
TGGCTACTCCTGCTTGTTTCCTGCGACCATTTGCTTGTAAAATTGTCTTCCAGCCTTTTACTCTAAGGTAGTATTTGTCTTTGACACTGAGGTGTGTTTCCTGTATGCAGCAAAATGTAGGGTTCTGTTTACATATCCAGTCTGTTAGTCTAGGTCTTCTTATTTGGGTAATTGAGTCCATTGATGTTAAGAAATATTAAGGAATAGTAATTATTGTTTCCTGTCATTTTTGATGTTATTTTTTATATTTGATAGATTTTCTTCYTTTGGGTTTGATGAAAGAAGGTTACTATCTTCCTTTTTCCAGGGTGTAGTTTCCCTCATTGTGTTGGTGTTTTCCCCCTATTATCCTTTGTAGGGCTGGGTTTGTGGAAAGATATTGTGTAAATTTGGTCTTGTCTTGGAATATCTTGGTTTCTTCCTCTATGGTGATTGAGAGTATTGCAGGTTATAGTAGTTTTGGCTGGCAGTTGTGTTCTCTTWATGTCTGAATGAGGTCTGCCCAGGATCTTCTAGCTTTCATAGATTCTGATGAGAAGTCTGGGGTAATTCTTAAAGGTCTTCCTTTATATGTTACTTGACCTTTTTTCTCTTACAGCCTTTAATATTCTTCCTTTGTTTAGTATATTTTGAGTTTTGATTATTATATGATGGGAGGTATTTCTGTTCTGGTCCAGTCTGTTTGGAATTCTTTAGGCTTCTTGTATATTTATGAGCATCTCTCTCTTTAGGTTGGGGAATTTTTCTTCCATAATTTTGTTGAAGATATTTGCTGGCCCTTTAAGTTGTAAATCTTCACTCTCTTCCATACCTATAATCTTTAGGTTTGGTCTTCTCATTGTGTTCTGAATTTCCTGGATGTTTTGGGTTTTGCTTTTTGCATTTTGCATTTTCTTTGATTGTTGAGTCCATGGTTCCTATGGTATCTTCGGCATCTGAGATTCTTTCTTCTATGTCTTGTATCCTACTGTTGATATTTGCATCTATGGCCCCTGATTTCTTCCCAAGGTTTTCTATCTCTAAAGATGTCTCCCTTTGTGATTTCTTAGTTGTTTCTACTTCTGTTTTTAGATTCTGGATGGCTTTTCTCAGTTCCTTCACCTGCTTGTTTGTGTTTTCGTGTAACTCTTTGAGAGATTTTTGTGTTTCCTCTTTCATGACATCTGTCTGTTGACCCACATTCTCCTGTATTTTTTAAGTGATTTTTTTTATTTCCTCCCTATTGGCTTCTATCTTTTGACCCATTTTCTGCTGAATTTCTTTAAATGATTTTTGTGTTTCCCTTTTAAGGGTTTCTGCCTTTTGATCTATTTTCTCCTGTATTTCTTTAARAGATTTATTTATGTCCTTTTTTGTGTTCCTTGAGCAGTATCATGACCAGTGATTTTAAATCCAAGTCTTGTTTTTCTGGTGTGCTGGGGTATCCAGGACTTCCTGTCCACGTACCTGGCTTTAGCTGTTAGCTGTCTGTGGTGCCCTGAGGCAAGATGGCGGCCTCCTAAATACTATTTTCTAATACTCAGATTCAAAGCTCATTGCCCATTTGCATTGCATAGGTTTAATCCCCTCATTTTGAATACAATAGTTAAATTTCACTGTCTTATCTTTATAATTCACTATGGGATTTGTTCATTTATCTTAATCATGGGCCATTTTTTTTAGATTTGTGTATCTATACAAAACCTACCCTTGGTAGAGTGTTTTGATCAAAGTAAATCATGCAAACTAAATCCCTGTTTTCTAATTGTTGWATACTCAATGTGCTTAGGTGGATTTGTATGCTACTTTCAAAATCAAAAACTTTTTCTAAATATTTTCTAATGGAAAATGCAGGTGATTAAGCCTTGTCAAATATTTAACCAATGGGTGCTGTTGAACCACTAGCCTTTAAGCAATGGTTCTTAGACAAAGATTAAAATTAGAATTGGCTATGATAAGTAGAAATTCTTCAAAATTCAATACTGAGAGTGCTTCAGCAATTTGAGTAATATTAAGTATAAATAATTTTGCATAGCACATAGAAGAAAAATTAGAGGATAAATTGATGCATATCCTTACAATTTAGTTGTTTTTGAGAGCCTACCTTGTGCTAAGTTATATAACTAAATATAAAGAAAGCAGTCATAGTTTTAGGTAGATAGAAGTGAAAAGTATAAAGTTATATTTGGAATATCAAACATCTGCTCCTCTCTGAGATGGTTCTGTATGTTAGCTATTATATTTAATTTTGTTTACTTAATTTTTCCAGTAAGAGCTGGTGGTTCCTTTTTGCATTCACTTTAGCTTCTTTAACATTATGAGATTGATCTCAGAATAATGTATTCCATATAATCAAAAAACAACATTAATATTAAAGTTACATAATTAGAGCAAATCAAAGTATAGAAATAACTATTTATAAGTATAAAATTTTGAGACATCAAATTACTAATATTTAAGGCCACAAATCAATTTGATTCACAGGAGACAATATGTTCAGTAAAAGAAAGCCAAAAATATTTCTAAGAATATCAAAGATATTAAGAGCATTGCTTTACTAGAAAAGCAATAGCACCACACAAATAGAATTTCATGATGAGCAATGAAAAACTGACAGGTATCGATATCCCTGTTATAATATAAGGATATGGTAGAGGCAGCTTCGGATTGATAAGAGCCCAAACTAAACTATTAGAATTACTATTACAATATTACAAACTTTTAGAGCTACTTAATAAAATGTGTAAAAATTAGAATAGTTTTTATAATAAATTGATTTGATATTATGAAAATATTCCTACTAATTAACCACAATGGAGATTTAAAAAAATGGATGGTTCTAAACGGCATTGGTTGATCAGTAGACCATCAGTAGTTACTGGAAAATGTATAGGAAGGAGATGGGATGGTTTGTGATTTCTCTACATCTTTGTTATGTTTAGAAGCCAACAATTGCTTGATGTCATTCATTCCCTCTGGATCTTACAATCTTCTTCCTTTCCATGATAGTCACTGAATCCTGAAGACACAAATTTGGTAAGAGATTTCCTATAGGACTAAGTGCTGCAAGGTCTCTTATTTTCTTCACATTGTCAGCCTGTGGCAATTTGATGTGTTCCTGCCTAGGATAGGAGGAAGTTTCTTTGGTTTTGGTTGAGCTAAACAATGGCCTATGATTACTGAAAATGCCATTAATCTCTCTCTCTCTCTCTCTCTCTCTCTCTCTCTCTCTCTCTCTCCCTCTCTCTATCTACCTATCTCTATATCTCTGTCTCTAGAGATAGAGACAGAGATATAGACATAGATAGATAAATAGATAGAGATATAGATGGATGATAGATAGATAGATAGATAGATAGATAGATAGATAGATAGATAGATAGCTATTACATACATTTAGTACAACAGTATTTATTTTCCCTGAGATCTATGGCCTGTGTTGTCTCAGGATAACACCAACAAATTAGTACGTGTTTCAATATCTCTTTCCCATCTCAGGCTGAGACAGTCCTAATGTTCAGATAGTCAGGATCCTTTCATGTGTCATTCTTTAATAAACAAAGAGAATTCTCTAAGACTGGGAAAGTATCCTATAAGCTTGAAGTTTACTTCTCTGCTCTCTTTTCCTTAAACAGGAAATTTAAATTTTATTGAGGGCCTTATGAAATAAAATGATAAATAATTTGAAAATATTACTTCCAGATGAGTTTGTCACTATAGTTTTATAGGATATTTTATTCATTTACTTTTCAAATGTGATCCCCTTTCCCGGTATCCAGGGCTCAAGCCTTCTTCTATGAGGGTACTCACCCACCTACCAATCCACTCCCACTTCACCATGATGGCATTCCCCTGTACTGGGGCATTGAGCCTTCACAGAACCAAGGGCCTGTCCTTCCATTGATACCAGACAAGGTCATCCTCTGCTACACATGCAGCTGGAGCCACGGGACACTCCATGTGTACTTGCTGGTTTGTGATTTAGTCCCAGGGAGCTCTGGGGGTGGGAGGTCTGGTATTGTTTTTCTTCCTATAGTGTTGCAAAAACCTTAAGCTCCTTTAAGTCCTTTCTCTGATTCATCCATTGGGGTTCCCTTGTTTAGTTCAATGACTGACTGTGAGCATCCACCTCTGTATTAGCCAGGCTGTGGCAGAGTCTCTCAGGAGACAGGTATATCAGGCTCCTGTCAGCAAGCATTTCTTGGCATCTCCAATAGTATCAGGGTTTGGTGTCTGCATATGGGATGGATCCCCAGGTGGTGCAGTCTATGGATAGCCTTTTCTTCATTCTCTGTTTCACCCTTTGTCCCCAGATTTCCTTTAGACAGGAGCAAGTCTGGGTTAAAAATTTGGAGATGAGTGGGTGGTGCCATCTTCCAACTGGGGACCTTGTCTTACCTTTGGATATGGTCTGTATAATTTCTTCCTCCCTTTGTTGGGCATTTTAGCTAATCTCATGCCCACTGGGTCCTGAGAGCGAGCCTATTGCTTTCCTGGCATCTGGGACTTTCCTGTGGCTACTCCCACCCCCAGTTCCTCATCCTCTATTGCTCCGTTCAATTTGCTGTCATTCCATACCTGATCCTGCCCCTTTTTTTCACCTCCCCCTGCTCTCTTCCTCCCAAGTCCCTCCTACCCTCTACCTCCTCTGAGTATTTCTAAGAAGTACTGAGGTATCCACACTTTGATCTTCCTTCTTGAGCTATAAGTTGTATCATGGGAATTCTGATGAAATGTGAAGTATAATTTGCTTCTCTTCATTTCCTTTTCAATTTCTTGATATTTCTATAAGCATGAAGAGACCTATATGTATACTTTTCACTATACGTAGTGGAAAAACTTAAAAATGTTTTTAAGAGCTTTCACAGTAATCAAATATATTTATTCACAATTTGTCTAATTTAGATTGTCAAATATCTTGAATTTATGAAGGACTTTACCTATAATTTCTACTAAATCAGCAAATTAATTCTTGTCTGAATCTATTTGCTGATAATTATCCTTCAAAAACGTTATAGACTGCCTTTCAGAATATTTTTTTTTTAAGAATGGGCAGACTTAACTTGTCACTAACAATGGATTTCTTTTGTTCACTATGTTATAATTACAAAAAAGGTCTTGCTATCATACTAATATTCAAAATTAAATTATATTGAGGTATTAGTAATTTATGCAGTAGATTTTTATTTTATGCTAAATGTGTTGATTCTTTTTTACCAACGGTTGAATTTTTTTTCACTTTCTTTGGATGTTTGCTAGTTTATATCAGGTATGAATAATATTTCAGCTTTCAATGACCTCAAATTATAGCTAGACTATAGTTCACAAATAAGAAAAATAAAAGCAACATAGCTTAGATACATTTTCTGCGTGACAATTTGTAAATGGTGAAGCGAGTAAAACAACATTTTCCTTTAGTTTGATTTACAATTTGCCTGTAGTGGTTTTACTACTATCTCAACTCAATGTATAAACTACAATATTTCTGGCCCTAAATAGGAACAAAAATAAAATTTTGTATCATAGTCACTCAAAAACATTTTTATATCTTAYCTGATATTATGAAGTGAATATTAGTATACTTACTCTCACATATACTACCATTCAGCACTTGAAAGGTAAGTTCAGTTTTTCCTATTAGATAATATTTGTCAAACATAATGTGTATACATGAAAGGTGGCATATGTATATGTTCAAATGAGTAGAACTTATTCTACATAACTATCCACAATAATATCTATAATTCCATATACTATTAAATAATATCTATTATATCTCCTCTGATTTGAACATAAAATCATACATATAACCTGTATTTAATGATGTAATCCATAGCTGATGGTATTGTGTCTCAGTTAGGGTTTTATTGCTTTGAAAAGACATCACAACAAAGACAACTGTCTTAGTTAGAATTTTCATTGCTGTGAAGAGACAGCAAACCAAGGAAACTTTTACAAAGAATAATATTTTATTGGTATTGGCCTACAGGTTCAGAGGTTCAGTCCATCAGCATTAAGGCATGCCAAGTCAAGGAGCATGGCAGCTTCCAGGCAGGCATGGTGCAGGAAAAGTTCTGCATCTTGATCTTACTGCAGCCAAGAGAAAACTAATTCTTTTCACTATGTGGTGCTTCAAAGTCCACATTTACAATGACACACTTCCTCCAAGAATGCCACACCTCTTAACAGCACAACTCCCTAAGCAGCAAGCATATTCAATTCACTACAACAACTTTAATAAAGGACAATATTTAATTGGATTAAACTTACAGTTTCTGAGGTTCAATATATTATCATCATGGTATGAAGCACAGCTACAGGCAGGTAGACATGGTACTGAAAAAAGAACTCTACCTCTTAATTTAAAGTGATCTGAAGAGAAAGGAAGGGACTCCTTTCCCAGGCATCCATGAGTGGATTCTTCTACACTAGGCAGAGCTTCAGCATAGGACCTCAAATTCCACTCAAACAGGGATGTCCTTCCTCCAACAGGGCCATGGCTATACCTACAAGGCCACATGTCAATAGAGTAGCACTTCCCATGGGTCAAGCATATTCAAACTACAACATATTGGGTCAAGAAATTTTAGAAAACTTAGCATTTGGGAAAAAATGTGTAAATAGAGAAAATGCCCATGGTAGTAGTGTCTTGCATCTTGAATAACCTCTTATATTACTTCCCCTCTACAATGAGTTTAATTCCTTTGCTAATTCAACCTTTTCTTAGATGAACATAGGATCCAGGACATGGTATCATCCTGTGGTGTATTGAAACCTCTTAAAATATATGTCAAATATAATTTCCCTATGTATAGATATTCTTTCAGATATTTTCTCACAGATTTAAAAAGTTGAACAGAGATTAGTGATACTTGTATAATTGATCTTTTGCAAGTAAATGTATATGTGTTTCTGAGGACTCAGAAACTAGTATGCATGTGAAACTTGGATGTCTTTGACAATGCAAACTAGACAAGTTTGAGATGTTGCAACGAAATTGAAATTCACTGACATGCAAGAGTGCAGTGGACCAATATGCAGATTTAAATGTGAGCAGAAAATAATGACCATGAAGAATGAAAGGGAAGAATGTCTAAGGAAGTAGAATAAGGGCTGGCAAAGAACTTGTTACATGCCCTGTCTTTGTCCTGAGATTTGTGGTACAGAAGAGTGTAGAGTGATTGAATAATTCTTGAAGACATTATTTCCTTAGGGTATGGAACTATTACTAGATACTTTCACCAAGTTTACTGTGAAAACTCATAGCAAAGAGGTTTCACCAGAAGGCCATCAAAAAGTTGACTCTACAGAAAAATGGTATCCATTAAGCAATAAGTACATTGCCTTAACAAATCACTGCTAATAGCCAAAAACCACTGTTGACTCTAGAATAAAAAGAAAAAAAATAATGTAACTCATTTGAAAGGACTTGTTTGTGAAGTGAGCTTTGAGGTTGTTTGCTTGCAGGCCAAAAAGTATTTTCCCCATTATTTAGCCATCCACACATTCAGAGGTCACTGCAGACTTGATCATTGTTACCACTCAACTACTGGTAGTACAACTTTCTGCTGTCTCTCAGATGCTGACTTTGAAGGAAAAACAAATTCACATGTTTCTGGATTGTGGTAGGACTTAGATTTCAAAGGAAGGCTTTGGAGACCAATACATCTTTCAGAATTAGAATCCCTAACATACACTTCTCATATGTATTTCCACTTTTGCAATATCTAACCCATGGGGTAAGAGAAATAATCATTTACTGGGAAGAACTCTAATGACCTAATCACTTACTTCCTAAAGATCTAACCACTGCTAAATTAAACATTAGACATAAACTTTTTGACTATTAAAATTATAATAGTTTCAACTCATCAGTAACCTTGATTCAACTTTCATTTGAAGTGATAACTAAAACACTACTTTATTTTTTAAATGAGTTTTGCCATCTAAATATCCCAGACATAGAAGATTATGTAAATGTTAAGTTAGCTATATATAAAACTTGAGTGACAAATTTTAATAACTAAAATGTTCTCAAACCTCAAATCTTAAAAAAGATTAGAAGGGATTAGCAATGATATTTTTCTTCTTACTGTCACCATACAAATAAGATTGAACCAAGATTCCATGCATGCAAAAATTGAAGAAAGTTTATTACAAAGAAAAGGTTGTTTTATTAAGCTTTGTAAAGCATGTATATGGAAATATATGAACAGAAGAGGRTTATTTAGTATCATATACATGTGTGTATGTGTGTATATGTTTGTGTTTATGTAGTAAAGCAGCATGAATTGTGTCTTGCATAGTTGAGCTCTTCTGAGGATTTTCTCTAAATCATATATACATGATTTATATATTACAATTTTATATTATATATAATATCTTTAAATAATTAACATGTAACTAACACATACAGATATGGACATTTGAAATGTAACTGTAATTGATAAAAATAAGCAGTGATGAGTTGTTGAGTTGAACCAGGAGTTACTACTTCTTTTAGGAACATTGTCAAAGAACCTTGGTTTAATATGCCATTTCTCTGAGAGAACTCACACATTTTGTGTACTGCTTACCCTCATCCTTTTGGGAATTCTCATATTGAGAATGAAAATAAAGGTTAGTTCACTAGCCTGGCTTTCTGGGTTTCAGTTGTCTTGCGAATATTTGGGATAATTACACATTACTAGTGTACACCTATAGCTTGGGTTCAGGCAGATATCTTAGAAGCATGGTTTATCCAAATGGCATTTTCAATAACTACATGGGATGTCAGCTATCAGAATAGGTTTTCATTCTGAACTTAACCCTGGTTTCACACAGAGTGAATACAACATAACTTAGCCTGCAAATTGTATTTTTTCTGATAGCTACTTTTGACTTTTCTACAGTCTTTTCATATCCTGCAAGCTCAATTATGTAGCTACCATTTCTACTTTGCAAYACTCATTCATTCTTTCTTTGAAATCAAAGGCTGGGACTAAGTACAATATTCAAACTGAAGAAAGTCTATATGGAAGAAAAACTATATTCAGTATTCAGTATTCATAATAGAGAAAAAATAAATCTAACTATTCAAAATCTAAAAGACTAAGAASAGTTTCAGATCATAGGGCATAGYATTCCAACCTGAGCCTTCCATCCTTCTGCAGATAATAAATTTCAATTCAGTACAGTACTGTAAAGAACTCAGAAGACCCAAAATATATATGTGAATAATTTTCTTTTAGTAACTCAGCCATATATTCTCACAATATAAAAGTTCAACAACTAGTTAATCATGAACAAGCTAATATAAAAAGCTTTACTAATATTTTAACAAGATAATATTGAATAGATGTTCTGAAAGGCCCATTAAGTCTTATATTGGTAAGCTATCAACTTAATTTAGATAACATTTGCAAATTTTGTGCAGGAATTAATGGAATTTTGAGTCTAAAATAAGTGAGAAATGATTTTTATATAATTAATATATTAATTTGCTTCCTATTTTGCAATGTATATTCTATCATGTGAAGACTTTAGTGATGACAGTACTGAAACTCAAAAATATTCTAGTTCAGTAAACAGGTTTTCACATCATCTTCTTCAGTTACCAAAGAGAAAGATAAACACATTAGGGAAGAGAAAGTCTAATAGAAAGTTTAAAATAGACTTAATTTTTCATTATCTTATGTCTGTCTGTCTATCTATCTATCTATCCATCCATCCATCCATCTATCTATCTATCTATCTATCTATCTATCTATCTATCTATCTATCTATCTATCATAAATTCATTGGCAGCATGTATCCATAACTTTAGTACAGGGGAAGCTGAAGCCAGAGGATCACAGAACCAAAGAAAGTTTGAGATACAAAGTGAGACTTTGAAAAATAGTACTCAAAACKAAAATGTTATATATAGGATATGGTCTCTATTTGAGGAATAGAGCCACCCACACACCCATCTCAAAAATTTTAACCAAGAATTACTCCTGTCTAATGGCAATACAGGGACAAAGATTGGAGCAGAGACTGAAGGAAAGGCCACCCAGAAACTGTCCAACCCAGGGATCTATCCCATATGCAGCCATCAAAACCAGATACTAATGTGGATGTCAAGAAGTGCTTGATGACAGGAGTGTGATATAAATATCTCCTGAGAGGCTCTGACAGAGCCTGACCAATATAGAAGTGGATGCTTATAGTCAATCATCCAACTGACCACGAGAACCCCAGTGGAGTAATTAGGGGAAGGACCGAGGAGTTGAAAGGGTTTGCAACCCTACATGAAGAACAAAATTATCAAACAACCAGATACCTCAAAGCTCCCAGGGACTAAACCTCCAACTAAACAGTACATGTGGAGGGACCCATGGCTCCAGTTGCATATGTATCAGCCTTATCTGGCATCAATGGGAGGGGAAGATCTTGGTCCTGGGAAGACTTGATGCCCGATTGTAGGTGAATGCCAGGGAAGGGAGATGGGAGTGGGTACATGGTTGGAGGAGCATCCTCATAGTGGGAGGGGGTAATGGAATAGAGGGTTTGCAAAGGGCAAACTGGGAAGAGGRATACCATTAGAAATATAAATAAATAAAATAACCAATAAAAAGTTAAAGAAACAAAAACCAAAATTTTCAAAATTCAACAAGAGTTTTCCCTTTCTCCCCTCTTCCTATCTTCTATGTTGACTAGTTATTCTTTAATACCTTGCCTGTTAGCAGAGGCCCTGATTTACTGTCTTGCATAAGAACCCCATTGAAATTAATTTAGCTGATAGTGGTACTATTTCATTATTTCTATTCTTTTAGCATAGATCCAACCTGAAGACAGTGGTCATACTGCCATTTYACCTTCATCTAAATTCCAATTTTTAGTTTTCTACTGCCCATATTTTTCCTAGTATAGATACTCATGAACTTTTGATTGCAATGCAATAATAAAACTGAATCTAAAAATCAGATGATACTGGCAGCCAGCGTTTGATGGACCCACAATATAGACTTAACAGATTCTATTTATATATTAATGCATTTATATATGTAACAAAATGATAAGCAAAATGAATGGCAGTATTTGAAGAGAGCATACTAGGGAAGGGTTAGAGGAATGAAAGGAAAAGGAGTAAGTTTTGTATAAACATTTTAATTAGAATAAAATTAATAAATTATATTTTCAAATATTTGGAAGCTGTAAACAGCTGTAGCCTAGTACCTAGTGAAGATTTTTCAATGTGTTCAGCTACTTAGTAGATTGCTCAGTGAAGCCTGGGGTTGTAGTCTTCATGATAGGCTAAGCTTTGCAGTAATAGATATGTTTTTGTTATATCCATACAACCTTAATAGACACATTTGCTAACTCAGTTTGACTTTTGTGAATCCAGCTATTTGGTCTGTCTTGGATCTCTTCTCTCTCTCTCTCTCTCTCTCTCTCTCTCTCTCTCTCTCTCTCTCTACTTATCTCTCTCTCTCTTTCTCTCTCTCTCTCTACATCTAGTGAAAATTATTTGCTTTTAGATTTTCTTCTATTAATTCACTTCCACTTTACATCCAGATTGAAGCCCCCATAAATCCTTCAGTGAATTTATCTCTTTTTTTTCTAAGTGCGGTGAATAAATTTTCCCATCTTCATAGAGAAATCAAAATTAGCAACAGGAATGATTATAAATGGATAAAATTATAACTCCTTATTATCAAAATTGAAAAGTGGTTTATTCTTGTATTTAGATTCACATTTTAACATATTGTGAAATATAAGTAAAATTCTCCTAAGATACATGAATTTTATTTTTAGAAAGAGATCAATTTTGCTTTATGTACACTTTTGGGGCAGTATTTATTTCATTTGCACTGTTTCATTTTGAATGCATCATTTCTGGTGATTACTATTAAAAGCAATGTAAAAAAAAGATGTAACCCACAAGAGGAAGATATTTGCCAAGAAAAACATTTAAGACTCTCAAAGCAAATGGGCTGTTTGCTCAGTCATGTGAACAACAAAATCAAACTGAGGCATTGAAAATACACTAAAATGTTTATGCATGAAAATACATGCAGCCAGTGGATATAAAAGCCCTTAAGTTTCTATGATATATTTAGCTCTCATGGAGAGCAAACAAATATAGAAAATTAAAATGCATGCTGRCCTTCTTCCAAAAAGTGAGTATTATGTTCTGGGGGATTCCACATTAACACACACTGTTCTTTGCTCCTTGATCTGACGAATTGTTTCTTTGGATTACATGAGTTACAAAGAGTAGTTTTAGTTCAATTACAGTTTCAACTCTAAATCCAAAATGTYCTCTCATCATTGCTAGTAAGGAAAAGTGGGGTACCAAGCACAACAAACTGTAACAGAGATAACACTAATTTCCACTGGTGGTTTTCTATGTAAGTGATGGTTCACCATACAATGTTACTGAACAATAGGTGTTTTTTTTCTTTCTTTTTATAATATCATGATGCTTTCACATGCCCTTCCAGTAACTTAATCCCAAAGAATAACACAACTCAAGGTATTTATCATAACTGAATTTTAAGATGTACCTTGTCCCAGTCCAGTGGTTGGCTGTAAGTATCTACGTCTGTCTCAGTAAGCTGATGGGCAAGCATCTCAGAGGACAGACATGCTAGGCTCCTGTCTGCAAACACAACAGAACATCAGTGCTAGTGTCAGGGTTTTGCGTCTTCCATGTGATGAACCCCAAGTTCAGTTGGTCACTCACTGGCCTTTYCTTCAGTCTCTGTTCCATTTTTCCCCTAAATTTGTTTAATTTACTTTTATTATTATTAGATATTTTCTTTATTTACATTTCAAATGTTATCTCCTTTCCTGGTTTCCCCTCC
>BDUI01010680.1:23578-35791 GCA_002335545.1 Apodemus speciosus
CCAGGCTGGCCTCGAACTCAGAAATCCGCCTGCCTCTGCCTCCCAAGTGCTGGGATTACAGGCATGCGCCACCACCGCCCGGCGTCTTCCTTCCTCTTGAGCTTCACGTGGTGAGTTGTATCATGGGTATTCCATGCTCTTTGTCTAATATCCACTTATTAGTAAGTACATAGCATGTATGTTCTTTTGTGACTGAGTTACCTTACTCAGGATGATATTTTTTTAAATCCATCCATCACAGAGGTACGTTTCCTGTAGGCAGCAAAATGCTGGGTCCTGTTTACATATCCAGTCTGTTAGTCTATGTCTTTTTATTCAGGAATTGAGTCCACTGATGTTAAGAGATATTAAGGCATAGTGATGGAGAAACCAAGATATTCCATGACAAAACCAAATTTACTCAATATCTTTCCACAAATTCAGCCCTCCAAAGGATAATAGATAAAGAAAAAAAATCCAACACAAGGAGGAAAACTACACTCTAGAAAAGGCAAAAAAGTACTCTTCTTTCAAAAAAACCCAAAAGAAGATAGCCACACAAACATAATTCCACCTCTAACAACAAAAATAACAGGAAGCCATAAAATACAATTCCTTTTGATCTATTATCAGTAAATGTCTGAGATAGATACATAGATTCATAGATTCATAGATACATAGATAGATATGGTTGCATGGAAATTTTCTCAGGGAAAAGAGTTTAGTCACAGAAAAAAAAAAGAAGTCTAAGAAACCCTGCCTAAAACAAGATCATACGGGGCCGGAGAGAAGGCTCAGAAGTTAGGAGCACAGTGGCTGTTCTTCCAGAAACCCCAGGTTCAATTCCAAGCACCCACAGCTCACAACTGTTTGTAACTCCAGCTCTAGGGGATACAACATTCTCACACAGAACTCTCACACAGACATATATGCAGAAAAAAATACCAATTCGCGTAAAATAAATAAATCATTAAAGTGAGCAAACAAACAAACAAGATTATCCTGGAGTCAAAAGTCATCCTGCCTGGGCAGTGGTGGTGGTGGCCTTCAATCCTAATACTTGAGAGGTAAAGACAGGTGGCTGTCCATGAGTTAGAGGTTGGTCAAGTCTACAGAACAAGTTACAAGACAGCCAAAGCTACACAGAGAAACCCTGTCTCAAAAAAAACCCAAAACAAAACAAAAAGAGTCATACTCATATCTATCTACAGGCAAATCTTGATCAGTTTCCTTCCTGGGTATCTATCCTGGCAGCTCAGTTCTCTGCATCCCCCACTATGTGGTGGTCCAAGCTACCACTCTTGTTCACTCGAAAAACCACACGCAGCTCTTAATCCATCAGTGTGATTTCACTCTAGCCCCTCAATTAGTTCTTCAATGCATACTCTTAAATGTTTGTGTCCTTCCACTCCTGAGCTCAAGCCACTCCAGTACTTCCTCCCAGGCCATACGTGGTCAGAATTCTAAACCTTTACATTACTGCTGACAAGAACTGCACACGTGTCTGACTCCACTAACCCTGCTGGATCCTCCTTGATGTCTTCAGAGTTCTGAGAAAGGTATGCTGAGGAGGAGAAAAGAACATCACAAACTAAAGTTGTTAGCTTTTAGATTCAACCTCCACCCTTAACCTCATGCGCTTCTCTAAATAATTTGTGGCTTACTAATAAAAGTTGAGCTGCGGACTAAATGATTTCCCATATGCCTCAGGAACAGGGAAGAGCTGTCAAAAATCTGGGTGGATCAAACAGGGAAGCATGAAGCCTTGGTATCTGTACTGAAAGTGCTGGTTTTCAAGTCTTAACTTGCCTGCCATACTCTGAACATCCTAAGGCTGTTTGCAAAATCTTCCTTGTCTGTTTAAATAAGGATCATACCTTCCTTGTACGGGTTTTGCTAAAGAATTAAGATAATATGTGGCATGTGGCAGGGGTAAAGGAAATTGTAGTGACTTTTGCTTTTATCTGTGCCATAAGGAACAGGTAGGAGGACATCAGACACACACATGAGAATGAACTTGGCTTTGTACTTAGCTAGCATCATGATCATGAAGGTAGCTCTCCCAGGGTGAGGCTTATCCACTGCACCCTGGATGTGTTGACGCTTCGAGTTCCCCAAATTCAGGAAACTCAAGCATAATTTGTTGTAATTAGGAAACTGTGTTTGCTCACTCCTCTGAATAGAAGAAAAAAATTGATGAACTTGGTCTTTTGTTTTGCTGTCCATCTGTCTGTCTTGTCTGTTTCTTGAGACAGAGTTTCACTATGTAACCCAGGCTGGCCAGGAACTTACTTTGTAGACCAGACTTCAACTCACAGAGATCTGCCTTCCTCTGCTTCCTGCGTGCAAGGACTAGCTGTGTGAGCACTTGGCTCAGTCTCCTATTTTTTGTGTCCTCATTGAGCTTAATTCGTGTTCCTCGTATAAACCCAGGTAGGGAGTCATTAAATGGAGCATGGGTAATTTAGATCTGGCTACTGCACTGTAGAAAGACTCACTCTCCTACACAATTCTGTTAAGAATTATCTAGCTGCTCATGAAGTGGAATCCAAAGAGGGCTTCCCTAAAATGATATCCATTCTCCTGTTCCAGGCAGGATTCAAAGAAAAACAGACTTCTGGACCTCTCAGTGCTCATAGAGGTTCAGAGAAAAAGTCTGCACCAGTTCGTTTTCTCTTTGCTGGGACAAAATCCTTAACACAGGCTATTTAAGGAAGAACGGGTTCACAGTTTGAGAATAAGGCTCATCCTGTTGGGAAATTCTAGGCCACAAGTCGTGAGGTGGCTGGCCACATTGTATCCACAGTCACAGAAGCAGAGTCCGTGAGATGGCTGGTCACATTGTATCCACAGTCAGGAAGCAGAGAGCCAGTGAGATGGCTGGTCACATTGTATCCACAGTCAGGAAACAGAGAGCCAGTGAGATGGCTGGTCACATTGTATCCACAGTCACAGAAGCAGAGTCAGTGAGATGGCTGGTCACATTGTATCCACAGTCAGGAAACAGAGAGCCAGGAATGTCTGTGTGCAGCTCACTTAGTCCTTTTTGTGTAGCAGGACACGGGAATAGTGCAGCTCACAGTTAGAATGGGTCCTCTGGCCAGTTAAACCAGAGATTCTCAACATGAGCATTGTATGCAACCTCTTTGGGGGTTGAATCACACTTTCACAGAGATAGCCCCAAACCATCAGGAAACACAGATATTTTACATTGCAACTTATAAAATTAACAAAATTGCAGTTATGAAGGAACAACAAAAATAATCTTATGGTTGGAGGTCACCACAGGAGGAACGGTATTAAAGGGTTACAGCATCAGGAAGGGTRAGAACCTCTTGAGTTAATCTAGAAACTCTCACACTCCCAGAAGTTTACCTCCTAGGTGGTTTTAGATCCTGTCCAGTTGACTATCAAGAAGCAATTCAGTGTACGTAGAGAAATCAGAGACCACATCTTCCACAAGTCATAGGAACCAAAGAGAACACAGGATAGTGGTGCTATGTGAGTGAAGACTGTGAAAAGCTAAGTCTTATGCAAAAACATTCATCCCCTCCCCCCAAAAGCGATTTAGACAACTATAAACAGATTTCTTTAAAGCACTTTTTATTTCCCTTTGAAGAATCAGTTCAGAGCAGGTTTCTCAAACTTAGTATGTCTTGGGCCTTGAAATGCCTCTCAGGAGAGGACTGTTTTGTGCATCAATAGATACTTAGCAGCATCACTGATACCTGCTTTCTAGTTACCAGAAAAGAAACCCTCCTTCTCTCAACCCCCTAGCTCCCGCTAGTTTTCTGATCCAGCCGTGGCAACCAAACACATCTTCAGAAATCACCTAATGTTCTATGTGGGGCACTTGAGAAGCACTACAATGGGAATAATATGGACAATGCATCAGAAGGCATGACCAATTTCACTAGGATATCATCAAAAACAGTAATAATAATCATCCAAACATACACGCATAATTTCACACATAGTTTCATTCCAAAGAGCATTGGCTCAGTAATCTATTCTCCCTTCTTTGGGGTGTGTTGTTCCTTGGTTAGCTCTGTGGTTTCTGCTAGGATTCTTTAGAAAGTCAGCTCTTCCTCTTAGATTAGATAATTGGATATAACAGATACTAAGTATCAACTATGTGCTACATGCTTTTCTGGACTACATATACTGAGGTTCAATAGGACAGTTCCTTGGGGCTGGAGAGATGGCTCAGGACCCACTAAGAGCACTAGTTGCTCTTGCAAAGGATCCATGTTCAGTTCCCAGCACCCACATGTCAATTTACAACCTTCTATAACTAAGTTCCAGGGTATCTGACACCCTTTTCTGCCTTCGATAGGCACCAAGCTACACACACACACACACACACACACACACACACACACACACANATATATATATATATATATATATATATATATATTGCACATATACACCTGTAGGCAAACAATCACAGACATAGAAATAAGTCTTTTAAACATCTATTTATAGATAGTATATTGGATACCAAAAAAAAGTCTACTGGATGTTTTATGTCAACTTGACACAAGCTAAAGTCATCTGAAAGGATAGAACTTCAATTAAGAAAATGCCTCCCTAAGATTAGGCTATACGCAAGCCTGTAGGGCATTTTCTTGATTAATGATTGATGGGGAGGGCCCAGCCCAGTGTGGACAAGGCCATCTCTGGGCTGGTGGTCCTGGGTTTATATAAGAAAGTAGGTTAATGAGAAAGTCATGAGGAGCAAGCCAGTAAGAAGCACTCATCCAGGGTCTCTGCATCAGTTTCTGCTTCCAAGTTCCTGCCCTGCTTGAGTTCCTGCCCTGACTTCCTTTAGTGATGAACTAAGATGTGGAAGTGTAAGCCAAATGAACTCTCTTCTCCCCAGCTTGCTTTTGGCCATGGTCTTTCAACACATCTTGGCCTAGGGACACTGGGACTATAGATGCCCACTACTGTTGGTTAGCTTCACATGAGTTCCAGGGATTTGAACTCAGTTCCATCCACTTTCAGGGTAAGTACTTCATCCACTCACTGAGCTATCTCCCAAACCCTCATCAGTTTTTTGTTTGTTTGTTTGTTTGTTTGTGTGTTTAAATTAACAGCCTCTTTCCCTCATCTCACTGTTAAAACACAAAAGAAAGTAAAATCAAATACCACCAAACTAACCTTACCTAATCACTAGTTATGTCTCCTCATTATGCTTACTAAACAATTACATCAACTTCACCTGTGATATGGTAATGAGAATTCTTCCATTCATGCAAACAGTAGGCCATTTCAGTGTTTAATAGCAGATTGAAAGTAAGAGTCAAAGGGCCATGGGGATGCCCCTTCCCCTCAGTAAATGTTTGCTGGCTGACATGAGGACCTGAGTTCAGAGTTCCATAACTCATTAGTAACTCCAGCTTTGGTATGTGCATATGTTGGAGACATATATAGATATGTCTCTCTATGTATGTATATACACATATATATGTCTCCATATATACATATATACATAGTGTATGTATTGTATCTAAATAAGTAAATAAACCTAACAAATGCTTAACCAAATCTTTCCTTAAAGGCACCATGCACAGCAAGCAATAAAAGTTCTAAAGATATTCACTGAGTAAATCATTGAAAGAGAAAGATGAAAATCCAGTGAGTCAGACACATGCGTGACGGTGAATACTCATGCCAAAACTTTCTGGATCAAAATATTTTAGGGCGGGCATCATTACCATGAATTTGGCTTGTGGTTAAACCATCAAACTGTGGCTTGAGAAAAGCTTGAATATGAATCGGGAGAACTTTCTCAGCCCATCTCTGAAAGATAGAAAGTTCATTCACTGCTTCAACTCTCTAAAAGGACGCTCATTGGCTCCGCCCTCATTGGCTCCGCCCTCRTTGGCTCCGCCTTCATTGGCTCCGCCCTCAGCCTAACTGCGCCACAGGCTGAGTAATTGTGGTAACATTGTAGCAATCTGACTAGAACTTGAACTTCAGCTCAGCTCTGACACAGCCTTGCACCTCTGCAGTTTCCCCCACTCCTCTTCAGTGTCACAAGTCAGATTCTATCCAGTCTGTTTGTCCCATGAGACTATTATGAAACTAGCTTTAAGAATACACAGAGGTTAGAGACCGAATAAAGTGAATGCCACACAAGCCAGAGGACCAAAGTTCAGGACCCAGAACCCACATAGTAGTATGTGTCTGTTATCCCAGAGTTACTGTAGCAAGATAGGAAGCAAAGATAAAAAAAAATCCCAGAAGCTTGGGGGCCAGCTACCCTGGTATAGCCAGCAGAAAACACCAGGCCCTGTCTTGAAGAAAATGGAAAGTATGAAGCAGTTGGGGGTGGGGTGGTAAAGCAACACGTCGGACATCCTCTTCTGCTGCTATACATGCATACATATATACATGTACATACCAGAAAAAAAAGAGAAAAAAATCCCAGCATTTTGCAGAGCCAACTGCTCTGTATAGTGTTGTATTTAAAATGCATAGCCATTGATTCTCTGTTCTTGTACTGACCTGCTCCTTTATAGATGCCTCATCCCCTCCATCCTGAAAACTAGTGATGGAGCCTCCAAGCTTCTAGGAATTCTTGTCTCCACTTCCTATCTTGTTATAGGTATGCTGGGATAACTGATGAATACTACTGTATGGGTCCTGGGGAATTGAAGTCRGGTCTTCTGACTTGTGTGGCAATCACTTTACCCACATAGCTAGATGCTGGGTGAGCATTCTATCAGCGAGTCATACATCCAGCCCTTTAGGTAGCACCTTTGTTGGCTGCATATTGCCCCTATGGACATGGCGCTCTGTTAGCCATTTTAGTATTTCCTGTTGACCAAGCCCCCTTGGTTGCTTCCCTCATCTTTCTGCTTATCAGTAGGTACTTGTAAGCTCCAAATGTGTGCAACTGGTCCTTATGATAAGCTCCTTCGTCCTTTAGAGCCTAGCTCTGGGATCATGCTCCGGCTTGGAGCTATAGTCTGAAGAGGGAGGAAGCTGCCACCTAACTTCTTGGTGTTGCTAGTGCCCTCTTTGTCAGTGTTTAATGGTTTTGGTGAATAGTGTAATGTTTGGGTCTTCCTTGGAACACTGTCTCCGGGTCTTGCATAATGCTACCACCTAGCATATTAACTACCATTCCTAACTTCATTTCTTCAGCTTGATTTAGGTCTTTCAGTCACTTTTCCACACTCCTAAGAACCCATAGTAAGGTTGCCTCATCCTCTGGAGTCCTTGTGTCTTGAAGAATTGTCGCTACATTGGTGATCTACAAGTAGATACACTTTTCTGGGACCAAGTCAGGTGACTTACTATTTATATAGCCCACCAAAGCTCTCCCCTTATTCTGCCTACTGGGCAACTCAACATCAAATTTTAATCAAATATCTACCACGTGTGTGAGAATGCATGACCTGGTGTCACTTATGTGAGAATGCTTGATTTGTACTTTACATGTTATGTTCACCGCTGCTCCATCTCATTAGATTTAGTTTCACTCCACTCTGATTTTCTGACTTGCATTTCCTCGATACACTGTCTACCCAGACCTCTAATGAAGACTGTTCTCATCATCCCATGCAATTCTGCTTTCTCTTTGATGGGTTCTTGAACAAGACACCCCATTTCTTCTGTAAGGGGGACGGGAATAATGATAATGTCTACTCTACACAGTTATCATGAGGATTGATAATAGTTAACACCAACAGCTAATAAAATCCACTTAGCCTTTTGCCCCCAAACAATAGTTATTCTACATGACAGCAATGTACTAAAGTTTAGAACAAAACATCAGTTTATTCTAAAAATACTCGACATAGAGAGTAAAGTATTACTAGTCCTACTTATTATGGCCTTAATCAAATTGAAAGCTTTTGCGGTTCCTGTAATTAACAGCAGTGTGACTGAATGAATCAAGTTGTGATATAACGAATCTCCATACAAAGAGTTCATTCATTTGTCTTTACAGATAGATGATGGCTCCTTCTGAGGCCCAAAAATGCTTGACTTTAAAATGTATTGTTTTACAGGAATGTGAAGATTACTTCACACTGACTATTAACAACTAGGCTTATTCTGCCCTTGGGACTTAGCATAATGCATTAATAATTCAAACGCTGTGGCGCTCTGAAGACTAAATTTGGCCCCCTCAGCACTGGTGAGCTCGCCAGAAACTTAGGTTAATCCCTTGAGCCTTTCTCTTCCCACTGGATTACATTTTGTGATGTCCATCAGCATAAAAATGACGTGTCTTTACTTTTTAACTGGACAGCATCTATGCATATTTCCTGGCGTAGATATCATGCCTGCATCTGACAGAGAGAGCTGAAGTGGAAAGCCCAAGTTACATGCCCTTAAACAGCAGAAAAACAAGACAGAGGGATGAGAATTAGGAGTGACTGCTTTAAACGCTCTAAAATTTTGTTATTCGAGTAGGAAAGTGGTATATAGAACTCGTTATAGGCACTAAGGTCTGCCGTGCTAGACCATTCAACTCATGCCTGTCAGCCCATCTTTTTTTTTCTATACTAGCATGGGCTCTACTCACCTCAGAGATGATGATACAGAAAATGAACAATCAGTATCAACCAAACAACTGCATGTGTAGTGGATAATGTGGATCCCTGGTGAGGAGGTCACTTTTTTTTGCCCTTGATGATTGTGTGTACACCAGAAAAAGATAATGATGAGATGTCTGCTGGGAAAATAGGTGATAAAGTGTCACCTTGCTGAAACAGATTAAAAAGTGTTGTAAGATTGCAGAGGCAGGAAACATCACTGAAAATTCAGGTAGACTTCACGGAAGATATATGAGCTGCAACTTGGGATTGGGGGGGGGGCGGGAGATAAGAGGCAATGGGAAATGTTCTTCAGCCTTCTGCGGTCATTCTGAATTGCTGTGACCAGAAACCTGACAGAAACAAAGGAGATGCTTACAGAGTCGGGCGATTTCAGACCACTGAGGCTATCGGATGTGTGGTAGCTGTAGGATATCGTCCACTCCTCAAGTTATAGTGAGCCAAGAACTGGCACTGGAATGGAGTGTAGTGTAACCTTGAAAGGCCTGGCCCTAATGACCTGTTTGCACCAGCTGGCCTTCCTCTCCCAAAGGTTCTACAACCTCCCAAAATAGCATTGCCAGCTGGGGACCAAGTGTTTATAGCGTGAGCCTGGRGGAGATGCTTCAGGCTCAAAGCATAACAAGCCTATTAAATCAATGGCACTTAGTTCTTCTGAGAACTAAGATTAGATTTTGTTCTGTGTATAAATTATGTAGGTATTGTCTTCGCTCAATTGAAAACATGATATTTATTCATTTTATTTTATTTGTGCTTTGGCTGCATGTATGTTTGTGCACCACATGCATACTCAGGGGTCTCTGTGAGGGTTGAAAGAAGGCACCAAATCCCATGAAACTGGAGTTGTGGAAATTTGTGAACCACCACATGGGTCCTGAGAACTGAAACCAGGGCCTTTGTAAAAGAGCAACAAATACTCAAACAGTGAACCATTTCTCCAGTCCCCTCACTTAATTTTAAATGCCATGATTGCAGAGACAATCATCTCTCAGTATTCTGGGGGAATTGCTCCTAGAACTCTGTGGGACACCAAATTCTACCAATGCTTATGTCCCTGTAAATAATGACATAGTATTTGCATGAAATCTAGGTACATTCTCCTTATACTTCGATAACTTCTAGATGACTTATAATACTTAGTACAATATAAAAACTATGCAAATGGTTGTTATATTGTAAATATATAGAGACATAGAACACACACATATATGTGTAGACATACACATAAACTGTATTTTAGCTCAGTTATTAAGAAGTTATGATGAAAAAAGAAGTCTACATAGGTTTAATATAGAGATAATTTAGTTTGTATGTATTTGTGTGTGTGTGTGTGTGTGTGTGTGTGTGTGTGTGTGTGTTTTGCATGCACATGAGCTCATATGCCCAGCACCCATGTTAAAAACCGAGCATCATAACACGTACATTCACCTTTGAATATGCACATGGAGGCCAAAGAGGATGCCCAGTGTCTTCCTCTATCACTTTCTATCCTATTGCCTGGAGACAGAGACTCTCACTGAACTATTTGGGCTGGCTGGCCAGTGAACTTTCAGACCTGCCTTTCTCCCTACCCCCCTCTCTGCACCCTCCCCTGCCAAGAGGGGTCACAAACAAACAAACAAAAACAAAAACAAAAAAGGACAGCCAGGGCTTCACAGAGAAACCCTGACTTGAAAAAAGACCAAAACAAGCAAAMAAATGAACAATACCATAAAACTTTCCAAGCAGTTTTTCAAAATCTATAAGCTTCCAGCCTTACGGGGAATTCTAGGAGATGTTGGCCCCAATCTTGTTCYAGAGAAAAGATGTACCAGTGACTCTCAGAGAAACCCAGCATGCAGTGGGGGGAGGGGGGAGGGAAAGCAAGGGGCCCACGGGGAGCTCGCCTCTGAAATGACCATCGGCTGCCCATGCTATTCTTGAGCACACATCCTTTGCTGTCTTCAGTTACTCTTTCTCTCTCTGCACGTGTGTTTTATCTCCAGGGTTTTTTTGCAACTGCTATATGGCAGACTCCTCATCTCCCCCCCCCCCACACACACACATAAATACAACTCTTTCTGTGCCTCTCTCTGAGTAATAGACTTCAGTGACTGTCCTTTTTTTGTAGGAATTGCCTATCTTCACAATACTTAAACCTCAATAAAAATTTCACGCAACGGGTATTTGTTTGAATTAAAATAGATGACAATATCTCTAACAATGTACCGAGTCTTTAATGGAACTCACTTAAGACAGCTAGAAGTCCATTCACATTCTGCCAGGAGAGAGCACGAAAGGATAAGCATGTATTTAAGTTCTTCCAGGTACCTACCATCTGCTTCAATTCCCACCACTACCTTTTGAGGAGAGATTAGGTATTTGTCAAAAGGTCACGCCATGGCAGAGCAGGGAAGCCAAACATCAAAGCTCTGGTTCTTCTTGCTGTACCACACTGTCACACATCCACTAGGAAGGCCCTTTCAGATACAGTTAAATTCTTATCACTACTCACTTGAGCATCTATTCACTAAGGTACAAATTCAATAGACTGGGTTAATAGAGTGGCAGAAAGAAAACTCAACTCYGAGCTAGAGCAAGTGCCCCCACTTCCCTGAACTTCAAGGTCTTATTTGCACACATGTTTGAACAGAGTTATGTCAACACTGAAGTAAATAACACCCAAGCAATTCCTATCAAGTAGCCTTGGCTGAAAAATACAGCCACTGGCTGAAAAGACAGAGCAATTTCTTTCTAGGGAGCTTCTGTGGCTTAAGTGGAAATGCTTCTTCATTTTACAGTATGTCAAATAAAAGTTAGTACTYGGGCCTGACATTCATGTTTGTTGAGTGGATTCTTCTATTTCAGCTAACGTTACATCTGGGAGTGGCATTGCTGACTCATAAAAGAGCAGATTAGCYATTGATCCAACATTACTCAGCAGCAACCACCATCATGGAAAGTAAATTGGTACCAATGTCAATATCCTTTGAAGCTTTTCTTCATAGCAATAACTATCATTTGGGAAGAGATTTGGGTGGGAAAAATTCTCTCTTCCAAGTCCCTCAACTGCTGCCTTGTCTGTCCATCTTCCTTCCTTCCTTCCTTCCTTCCTTCCTTCCTTCCTTCCTTCTTTCCTTCCTTCCTTCCTTCCTTCTTACTTGTGGTCCTGTAACTCCTGCTTCTATATCTTGGATTACAGATGTACAGCACTTCTGATGTCACCTTGCGTTTCTCACACCACAGGTTTAGTGAGTCAGAAGTGCCTATTCCCAGGTTTGTAAATTTGAGTGCTCTGCTACTTGGTGTCTCCAGTCTTTAATCTCAGCACTCAGGAGGCAGAGGCAGGTAGATCTGAGTTCAGGGCTAGCCCAGTCTACACAGTTAGTTCCAGGACAGCCAGAGCTACACAGAAAAAAAAAACCCTGTTTCAAAAACTAAATAAACTATATTAAATTAATTTTTTAAAAGAGAGAAATGAAAACACTTGATGTATCTGCCACATATCTCTGTAAGCAGAAATCAGGATTTTTTTAAGCCCTAAATCACAGAAGAAAACAAAACAAAAACAAACAAACAACTCTTTGTGCTGGGAACCACTGCCCCATTTGGAATTTAAGGTACATCACAGTCTAGCTCCTAGCCTTACCTCCCCAGATATTCATCTGCTGGAGTCTAC
>BDUI01010684.1:0-10933 GCA_002335545.1 Apodemus speciosus
TTAATTCACCTCCACTCTATAACTAATTAACAATGTGTGGAAAGACATGAACCCAACCTCTTGGATAGAACACCTTCCCTGCCCCTCAAAAAACAACAACAACAACAACAAAAAACAAAACAAAAAAAAAACAAAAACAAAAACACCCAGCATTTCAAAGGACAAAGCATCTAAAATATGCTTAAAATAAAAGGTCTCTTCACATATGTATTGAACATGTATTATGAAAGTYGGACACAGTTAACTGTTAATTAATGTGTCTCCTTTTCCTAGCTGACTACACTGAAGAACCTGTAGCTTTGAAGTTCTCCCATCCTTGTCTGGAAGACCATAATAGTTACTGCATCAACGGAGCGTGTGCATTCCACCATGAGCTGAAGAAAGCCATTTGCAGGTAACTGCAAAGAGCTTAGCGAGTCCAAGTGATGGGAGAAGTTGGTGCACATAGAACAGTTGAAACTCTTCTGTGATGTCCACTATAAACAGTGGCTGATGGCAAATGGSTATTGTACTTCCCTGGTGAGGACTATTTCTCCTGCTCTCAGCATTCCTTAGTTACCTATAGTTCTTCGTGTAGGGTTGAGAAATGATGAGACCTACCTCAACCCTGGTCCACATTAACTTGTCTCTTGATGTTGTCCTTGTTCAAGTCATGTTTAAGCAGCCATGTTGGAGAGACCTCATGGATGTTGCTTCTGTCATTTCTAGGAGACACAGTCTCACAGCAAATTACTTGTTCCTTTTAAGTACATGGGAGTGCTTGGAGGCAGGAGAGGAATGGGGTAAAATGATGTAATTATATTATAATATCAAAAATAATTTTAAAAGAATAGGATGATGCAAGGCAGGAGAAGGGGGGCACTGTTTGATCTGAATGTCACTGGCCATTGTATTTGAATATTACAACATCTCTTTTTCTAAACTACTTATCCATATTACTCAACACCCTAGTTCCCAGACTGTGGCACACATAGAACTGGAAACTTGTTTGGAATGCTGACTTTAAGATCTATAACTCTTAAGTCAGTATCTGTATTTCTAACAACATACAAAGCAACTCTGAACTTTCACAGGTTTCCAGGACAAGACAGATTCCCACAAGAAGAAAACCTATTTAGGAAGATAAAGTCCTGGAGCTACGATGCCCCTCTCACCCGACACTGATTTGCTCAGTCTCTTGACAAGCAGTCTACCTTTCCCTCTTCGCAATGAGGGAGTATGTGAAGCCTTTCTGAATAGACTGTGCTAAAGTGCAGGCTGTTTCATTAATGGACTGACTCCCGTGTGCCTTACCAAATGTCTCTTTTCACATCCTTTGAAATGCATCACTCATTGGTACTTACATCACTGTAGGTTTTACGGTTCTTTTCTCTCTTTAAAGATGTTTTACTGGTTATACGGGAGAACGATGTGAGCATTTGACCCTAACTTCATATGCTGTGGATTCTTACGAAAAATACATTGCAATTGGAATTGGCGTCGGATTGTTGATCAGTGCTTTTCTTGCTGTCTTCTATTGCTATGTAAGAAAAAGGTATGAAAAATGACAAAGAATTCAGTTGGTTGACCAATATTTATTGAGTCCCTAGTGTTGATGTGTGTGTCTGAGAAGACCCTCTGTGAGACTTTTGGTGCCTTTTCATGAACCCAGACAGGTGCTTAAAAGAAAGAAAGAAAGAAAGAGAGAGAGAGAGAGAGAGAGAGAGAGAGAGAGAGAGAGAGAGAGAAAGGAAGGAAGGAAGGAAAGAAGGAAGAAAGAAACCTTACCAATACAATTAGAACAATGCAAATTTACAGTTTCCTTTCTTCTTATTTATGTTTGCCTTTGTTAAAGTTCAARGTAGGAAAGATAGCAGGGTTTTAGAAGGCAGAGATTAAATATATTTTACTGATGTATAGACATTTAGTGTCCAACAAAGCATAAATATTGTTGAGTAAAAAGAAAGTTAAGAAATGAATATTAGCCAGGCCGTGGTGTCACATGCCTTTAATCCCAGCACTTGGGAGGCAGAGACAGGCAAATTTCTGAGTTTGAGGACAGCCTGGTCTACAGAGTGAGTTCCAGGGCAGCCAGGGCTACACAGAGAAACCCTGTCTCGGGGGGGTGGGGGGAAAGAAAGGAAAAAAAAAGAAAAAAACAAAACAAAAAAGAAATGAATATTAATGAATGAAAACTTTTGACAAACATTGGCCACTTTCTCCTTAGACATCAAGGGAAGTTATCTTTAACAACATTATTTACTGCTAAAAACCCAATATTAAGCACTTAGTCTACAGACAAGTTTATATTAGTTATGTATTTAACATATTATTTCTAGTTTCCCCACACTGCTTATTTTTCATTAAATCCACACAACTAAGAAAAATAAAAATTTAATGAGTGTCACATTAAGAACAAATATATTTCTACAATAATATTTGTATTATGGTTCTTTCACTAGTCTCATTTAAAAAAACAACAACTAGAATTCCATGACCGAAATTAGAAATGTTTGTTTTGCTTAATAGCTGTCTATMAGAGAGAATCGAATATGTGTTTGATTAGCTTTATGCTGGCCAAAGAGATGAAGAAGAATAATGAAAAAGAGAAGGGAGAAAGCAAGGAGAAGGAAGGAGGAGGAAGGGGAGGAGGGGGAAGATCTGTACACGGTCATGAGCTGAGCGTGGAAAGTCAGGCTCTCTAGAAGATCTGGAAATGGAGATGCTTATRCATGTGGTGCTGGTGGTGGTGTGACACCTAAGACAAAATGTGTAGTGAGCTAATGAAAGAAGACAACATAGCCCAAAGCTGCTAAGCAAAGATGTGGCTTCAGCTCCAGTGCAGTCTCAGCCTGATTCCACAGGGAGAGATGAGATGTGAATGTCATCATAAACCCATTCCAAAGAGGAGTCCCTCTTGGCTTTAACACTTCATATCAGTCAATCATGGGTCATGATGATCATAGCGGGGTAGGAATCAGGATCTTACAATCTCTTAGAAACTTGTTGGCAAGGCAAATCTGTTGGCCCTAKGTTATCCTCTAGAGCAGGATGCTACTATGCACAGGTTACTTCCTTCTACTGAGTGATAAATGATGTCTAGGTAGAGTACCAAGGGCAACTGTTACAGCAACACACTTGTATGTGTAATCCATAATGATCAACACATAACACTCTTATAGAAACCAATGTTCTCTCTGTTTTAGGTGTCTAAATCTGAAATCACCCTACATCATCTGCTCTGGAGGGAGACCATTATGAAACCTTCCTTATAAGACATAGTCATCAAGCCATTTGTCAAAAGCAACAGGGACTCCAATGGAGATCTTTGGATGATACAAAATGTGATAAGCTAACTTGAAAATAACGGTGGTTTGGGTCACAATGCAGTAACTGACCATTGGCCTTTAGCTTTGGTCATCATTGGGTGCCATGGAAGTTATGGGAATGAGCTAAGGAACAGAAGCCAAGTTCACTACCCTTCTTTGGGTTTGCTGTTGGGTAGTTGTTGTCACTGCAGGAAGACTTGTTCCATACTTCTGATCATCTTGGATGTAAATTTCCATTTTAATTGTTTTAGACCATACATCAATGAAGTCAAAGTAATGCCATTCCTGGGTTCTTCAGGTACTCAACATTTTGGGTCACGCGTCTCGGTGGACCTAATCAAGAACTGTCTGTCCTCATGGGATTTCAGGGAATTTGGTATCAATTTTTAGATGAAAACAATGATTGGCTGGGCTTCTCAAGGGAACCAAAGATGCATTAAATCTAAACCACTAAAAGAAAATGGAGTATCCAAGGCAATCATAAATCACACCCAGCTTGTGACAACAGTTTGCAAAATTCCTCTGTGTAGTTTGGAATAAGCAGGTGAATTCCTGAGGACTGAAAGTYACCTGGACAGCSAGTCCAGAGCAGGGCAGGCAAAGCAACTGTCCCTATGTGGATCATAAAGCCTGTGTGACTCATCAGTCCCCTGCTGGTTTTGCTTATCATCTCAGCCTTTCACTGGAAGACTCACACTTGGTATCCATCACTTGAACTGAAGTCCTACAATTCACCTAATGACTAAAAGCCTACAATGGTTCCCGAAATGAAAACTGAAAATTAGATATAGGAACAACAGCATGTGGAATGTAACCATTTTTGACGGGTTGATAACATATTTGCACGTAGATTAAAAAAAAAAAGAAAAGAAAAGAAAAGGAAAGAAAAGAAAAGAAAAGAAAAGAAAAGAAAAGAAAAGAAAAGAAAGAAACTGTCGTAGAAATACTTATTCAGGGGAATCAGTATCCTTCCTTGGAATTGTTTCTGCTATGTGATCCGGTCTTGGGCAAGTCTCTTACTTTCTTTGTGCTTTGGTTCCATTCTCTGCAAGACCCATGCAGTTCTAAAATTGAACTATAATAGAACTAAAAAGAACTCCTATACATGCATGGCAAGTGAGATTATCCTCAATACTCCCATTCTCAGCCCCATTTCTAACCCCCAAATACCCCTGGATATTATCCTTAGTATATATTGCAATGTTCCGTTTGTAAAATAATAATTTATTTTGAAAAGAAATACAAAATGAAATTACAAAGTAAAAGCAGCTACTGTCTTTTCTTTCTGGATTCAGTCTAGAACTATGGGCTTATTTCTTTTTCTCGTAAGCAGAACAAATTTGATCATGACATTAATTAAAAGAAAAATCAGATTTAAACATGGCTACAATGGTAGTTAGTCAGAAGACCCATKCATATATTAACATAGCTTTTCATTCCCTCTTTAAGAACACAGCATTCTGCTTTCCTTTGAAGAGAAGGAATTTCCTTGTCTTTGTGTTTCCTCCAGAAGGAATGTGATGCAGCTGCTTTGCATGTCAGCACTTTCTGCATGTGCAAGGTTACATCATGCCAAGGAGTGGGGAGTGCTGGTTCCACCCAGTGATTCCAGTAACCACACCTAGAAAGCTACCTCTTCCTGAGCATTTCAAAAAGAGGTAGAAAAGCTGAGGAGAGGAGCGGCCAGGAAGAAGCACTACAGGCCTGCTTTCAATTGATCAAGAACTACCTCTTGAGGAAAGGCAGGAGACAACATAAATGAATACACACTTTACTGTCTGTAAGTGCTGACATGTTTTAGACTCAATGACCCCAAATTAGAACATCAGAGAGCTGACTTCCAGTCAAATCAAAATGTTAACCAAAACAAAAACAGCCCCTTCCCTCCAAAAACCAGTAACACCCACATTCASTCTTCTTCACTCAGAGAGGGCTATTTATTAACAATATAAAACACACTCAGCAAAACAAAACAAAAGCCTAGAGCAGAATTTATGAAAGTCATCTGTTGATGGGCTAYGGTATAAAATTATCTTCTRATCTAACAACGGGAGTTGCTTTTTCAGAAAAGAATCTCTGACATACCTATGGAGCCAAAGGAACATCTGGCAACCTCTGTGCACATACAAAAAGCTGATATACATATACAATAAGATTCTAAGAAGAACAACTAGTAAAACCTTTGCCTCAGAACCACCTTTTCAACCGTATAGGTGGATCATCAATGATATGTGTATGGTGTTTGCGACAAAACCAGACAGATAAAGGARTTGAACCTCCTTCATTACCCCTTTGCCTCCCCTTGTCTGCCTTTCAGTTCTGTGAGAGCACATCCTTAGGTCAGCCACATTTATGAGTACTTCAGTATGTAGTATGTTAGACTATGATAGGGGTGGCGCAAATCCCGTAATATTAGCCATACCAAGCTAGTAACTTTACATAAAAAAATATTACAACAGCTTGTCACTGTATCCCAAGTTAGCTTTTTCTATAATCATGTTGTCACAGGATGAGATTATAAGCTAACCCATCTTTTAGAATTTCCTGTCACCATACAGATCTAATCCTTTAATTTTGACATGTCCATCTCGGTGACGTCAATAAGATTTTCCTTCATTACRCTTAATTGAGAAAACAATGTCTTATGAAAATAAGASAAACATCAGCAATTTAAACTGTTGAGGCCGAACACAAGGACATTCATGTGTGCMGAAGGCTTGTGRGTAAACCAACTGACTTCTCGACATTACAAAACGTTACATGCTATCTGCGTGTGATATAAATATTGATAGCTTGCAACCCACACATGTGGGAAGGGTTACCAGAAGCCCTATTGCAAAATACCACTCTTTCTGCCTTACATCACTGGCTGATGACATCAGATATGAACATCTGCCAAGATGCAGTGGAAGTGTTGAAAYTGCATTTGTCAGAGTCTGGCACTGCTAAGCTGGGTGAGTCCACATTTCTGYCCAAACCTTTGGCACAGATCTATCCAGTAGCACATTTAAGAGCATACTTTTCAAGTCCTGGATGAGAGTTCTGTTAATTATTCAAATCGATCGGTGACTGTGGGAGACTCTGAGCAACTAGTGACCCACAAATGCCAGTCTTGTGAAGACCCATGTTTTAAAAAAGAATGTGTCTTGTTGTTTTTGTTGTTGGTTTTTGGGTTTTTTGTTGTTGTTGTTGTTGTTGTTGTTGTTGTTCTTGTTGTTTTTGTTGTTGGTTTTTGGGTTTTTTTTTTGGGGGGGGGGTGTTTTGTTTTGTTTTCTGAGACAGGATTTCTCTGTGTAGCCCTGGCTGTCCTGGAACTCACTCTGTAGACCAGGCTGGCCTTGAACTCAGAAATCTGCCTGCCTCTGCCTCCCAAGGGCTGGGATTACAGGTGTGCACCACCACCCAGCAAGATAGATCTTTTCGGAAAGAATGGCATCTCTAGACTTTTAAATTTGCACAAAGGTATCCGGTCAATAGAAAGTTCTTTTACAAATCAAAGGAACAYGCTAGTGGACTAGCATTGCCCTTTATGAGCAAACGTTTATTTCCAAGGCTTTCAGAGCACTGCTTTAATTAACTTGACGGGCACACATTTAATTGTGCAGACTTGTTTAAGGACACACAACGTTCAGCTTTCTCTATGCCCTAGCCTAGACCTGATGTTTCCCAACAGGGTATGGAAAATTCATATTGCAGGTTAACTTCTTGGTGAACCTAGAGAGGAAGCCAAGTGATCTACAAGTGAAAAACAGTTCCTTTCTTTATAATGTATAATACCCTTTGTCAGGGATCAACCACAGAAATCCCCTATTGTCCTCTTCAGATTAAGATATGCATACCAGTCTCAGGGTGGGGCCAGAGCAGGAGGGAAGAGCCTTGCGACTAAGACCAGAGAGTCCACAGATTTTGGAGACTGGAAATAAATCCGGCTTTATCCTCGAGACTCAAGGGATAAAAAGATCACTTGAGAATATTCCTGGTTGGTCTGTGGACAGGTGTCATCTGGCACTGTTAACTTCACTGGGTGCACTTGACTGCCGTTGGTGATCGGGGACTAGAAGTACAGAAGTACAGCATCCAAGGTGTCAGGAGAATTCAACAGTAACCAAATTGCTCCTTAGAGAAAAACATTACATTTTGATGGAAGAGATTAAGGCAACAATTTGAGATACGAAAAATATCTGTGTCACTCCAGTTAACAAGGCTTCTCATGCAGTCCTGGCAGTCCATGTTTAACTCCATGGAGTCCTTTGGATATGACATTCTATTAAATGGCTATAAGAAACATGGAGGAAACAAACTAACAAACACTGTGACTGTTATCAAGAACATCCCAAGCACAGACATTATCTCCATTGGCTTCCATGTTTTTGTTTTAAATCAAGCCCACATTTAGAAGCCAAAGTATTTTCCTGTGAAGAGAAGGCAAGAAACTGTCTTGCATAGCTGTGGTTAGGAACGCTTGAGTCCTCAAAGCCAACTAACTGGCTTCTGGTGCTTGGACTGCCAATTCCAGCTTCTTTTAAATCTGCCAACTTGGGTGTTTGGATTAGTGCTAAGGTCTTTCCTCCTCGACATTTAATTACCAAGAGGCCTGTAGAGGGCCCTCTTGTACTGCAAACCTCACACAAGGCTGAGGAAACCTCAGATCAAAGAGTTGCCCAGGAATGTTCTTGGTAGGACAAGCCACACTCACCTGGGAGCTGGCAAGGGGCCATCTGATGACTCAGACACTGCTGGCCGCATCCCTAGCTGCTTTCTGCTACAGTATTTCCTGGGTGTATCTTCTCAGCGAGTTAGCCTGCTAAAGTCACCTCCTGCTTCAAAGCCTGACACCAGCTTCTCCCATCCCCCCCCCACCCCCCCGCAACTGACATAAATAGCTTTATTAACTCCTCCTTTTGACTGTTACCCTTACTAATACTCAATTGTTTTTCATTAATTAATTAACTAACTTACTTTATACACAGTCTCCTTCCTCTCTTTCCAGTCCCATCCTCATAAATCCCTCCTCCTGTTTACCCCCCTCCCCTTCTCTGAGGAGAATGGGAAGATCCCCTTGGGTACCACTTCATCCTGGGACATCTGTTCGCAGCAAGACTAAGTGCATCCTCTCCCACTGAGGCCGGACCAGGCGGTCCAGCTAGGGGAAAGAGATCCAATGGCAGGCAACAGAATCAGAGACAGCCCGGATCCAATTGTTAGGGGACCCGCATGGAGACCAAGCTGTACATCTGCTACAGATGTGTAAGAGACCTAGGTCCAGCTCCTGCATGCTCTTTGGTTGGTGGTTCAGCTTCTGTGAGCTCCCGTGGGCCCAAGTTATTTAACTCTAAGTCTTCTTGGGGTGTCCTTGAACCCTCGGGCTCACTCAATCCCATCTCCCACTCTTCCACAAGACTCCCCAAGCTCCATCTGATGTTTGGCTGTGAGTCTCTGCATCTGTTTTCATCTGCTGCTGGATGAAGCCTCTCAGATGACAGTTATGCTAGGCTCTTATCTGCAAGCACAGCAAAGTATCATTAATAGTGTCAGGGGTTGGCTCTCTCCCATGGGATAGGTTTCAAGTCATGGTTGTCCAGTCATTGGTTGGCCACTCCCTCAATCTCTGCTCCATCTTTATCCATGTACATCTTGTAGGCAGGACAAACTTTGGGTGGAAGATTCTATGGGTGAGTTGATGTCACCCTCTTCCACTGGAAGTCCTGTCTGGCTTCAGGAGGTAGCCACTTCAGTCTCCATGTCCCCAGCTGCTAGGAGTCTCAGCTAGGTTCACTCCTATTGACTTCCTGGGGTCTTTCCCATCCCAGGTCTGCAGCTAGTCCCAGAGATGTCCATTCCCACTGATCTCCCAGCCCTYTCCCCATACCTGATCCCCATCCTTTCTCCTCATCCCCTCTCCCACCCAGTTCCCTCCCTCTATCCATGTCTGATGTCTATTTTGTTTTCCCTTTTGAGTGAGATTCACACTCTCCCTTGGGCCCTCCTTATTACTTAGTTTCTTTGGGTGTGTGGTTATCCTCTACTTTATGGCTAATGGCCACTTATAAATGAATACATACCATCCATGTCTTTCTGGGTGACACTGACTTCTAATTGTATACCACACCAAGTGAGGACTCCTCACTCAGCGGTGTGAAGGTCCCCATCTCCCCTTCCTCTGATTGCAATGCATATCACAAATGATCTTTGGTAGTCCCTCCATATATCACAGAGATGAAGAGGAAAGAAAATCCTGTTATATTCATGTTCTTGACCAAGTCCCAATGGTGATAGTAATACCAATGCATCCTTTGRTAGGACAAAGCAGAGAGACAATTTACATACAGCATCTTCTGGTTCCACAGACAGCAAGGAAGAAAGTACCTTGGGACACTAAGGCAAAGCAATTAACAGAAAAAGTCCCTTCAGCTTAACATATTGAGGTTCATCTCTGTCCTCTAAACGTGCCTTGCCTTCATCTTGGTTTGGGCACTGGTTTTTGTTGTGGTTCTTATTGTTTGGTTTAACTTCTTCAAACTTTAAGCTTTGCCACTTGGAAGAGGATAATACCTGTTTATAGAAGAAATACTCAGTGATTCCTGGGTACTTTGTTATGACTGTCTTGTCAGATCAGGAAATTAGCAAGGTTAAGCAATGTTGAGCAACATTCTTTTAATAAACCACAGAAGGGAGTGATCTCAAGTCTGTCTACTTACAAGGCAGGTGGGTGCTGGCCTTTCTGAAGATACTGTATTTAGCACATCATGGGCTTGGCTAACCTTGATCAAGGCTGTTTGAAGCAGGATCTACAATCTTAGTCAGAAATCCAACTGTTTTCTAGYTTTGTGACTGAGACTGAGAATTAACTCCCTTTTAGTCATAGCTGCTTCCTTCATAAAGTGGGTAGGCTAAAGCTACAGATTCATTTTAGAATGAAATTAAGTTAGATAGCTGTTGTATGTGGGCAAGCAGTGCCTTTTTAATAAGTGATTAAACTCACTATAATACATTTATGATAAGTGACATATGTTTCTGAAAATGATCACACCACCAAGTAGAACAAAAGCACCTATGGGATTTACTGGAAAAATTAGGGTTACAGAACAATGTAGAAAAACCATTATCAATAGCATATGAGACAGACAAGAAAAGGACAGCAATAAAGATGACCATACGGTCTTCTACATTTTAGATAGCCGAGGTATACATAGATGATACTGTGAATAAGAAACTTATCTTAAAATGACCTACAGTTTGCTTGTGGAAGCAGGGGTTGGCAGAGTTGTAGACTGGGGGTTATTTTCAAACGATTGAGGCATGGTTACTGAGTTGGATGAGATTTTATAATGRTGGATAAGAATATATATGGCTCACAACACAAATATGAGCCAAGGTAACTGTGTGTGTTTACATGTGCAACGTGTGTGCATATACGTACGTTTCCACATCAGCTCTACTCAACAGTTCCATGCACCTATACAGCATTTGTCTCTGATGAAATCCTACTTAAGCAAATACAAAAGCCTAAGAATGCACAAATTATTCCATTCTGTCAAAAATAAACTCGTTTCAAAATAAGCATTAAAACAAACCATGGCTTAAAACCATTGCAGCCTTTGCGTCTCAAGCTAAATCATTTAGTT
>BDUI01010686.1:10183-23962 GCA_002335545.1 Apodemus speciosus
AGAGAGAGAGAGAGAGAGAGAGAGAGAGAGAGAGAGAGAGAGAGAGAGAGAGAGATTGGTATTCCTAAAGAACTTATTATTTATTTTTTAATGGACTAGCTAAATAAGTAAGGAAAGATGCTAATAAATACTTTAAAGATAATGAGGGAAAATGGGAAAAATATTGTGATTTGAGGGCAGTGTTACCTTGAGAAACTTGAACCAACTCTTCAAGACATTACAAAAAATGTATATAACTTTACAGTGAAGAAAAATGAGTTCAAATCTATGCTTAGAGAGATAACTTGGTCCACATTCTCCATGGCAAACAACAGAATCTCACTTGAGCTGACTTAGACAGAAGGGAGACATTAATTATGGATTGTAATATTTCCAGTATTTTCCATAGAGAAGTGATAATAGTTATATAGCATCTTGGGGAACACAGATGAGGATGCGTGTGGCAAGAACCAATCAACCTTGGGACTGAAACTGCTCCTGGGTCCCAGGAATTAATATCAAAACACACATTTTCAGCCCACCTGCTAGGAAGCTCTGATCCATTACATTAAATCATAGCCTTGGGGCTAAATCATACAGGCTGAAGACTGGTATAGCTTCATGAAGAGATAAAGGGAAAAAAACCTAAAACCATCAGCAGTCACATTACCTCCCTCAGCCTGTATTCATCCCTTAACTTCTCTCCACATTACACAGTTCTTCTAGTGCTTCTCTCCTTGAGTTAAGTTCCTCATTTTATATTTATTGTGGTAAAAAGACACTAAACTTACAACCTTCAAACATGCAAAACACCCAATAAAAAATATTTAGTAAACAGTTTATAACTTTTAGTGTTAATTCCAAGTTTCCTAGAACAAGGTACTAATTAAGCCAAGATTCTGCTTTGTTTGGATCCTCTGATGTTAGTAAGAATGATGTCTTATAATAATCCTAGGGACAGGGAGGGCCACTCCCATGCAGTGAGGGGTAAACATATCTCATAGAAAACTACAGAGACCTTATTAAGCATACCTAGAAGGAAGTTGTATGACAATCATTGAAACATAACAAGAAGCTGCTATAGTAAGCCAAGAAAGGATCCTGGAGAATCAAAGTAGTTTCAAAGCTATAGATGAATAGAGATCTAAGCAAAAGGTTAATGCAGGAATTTTTAAGTTTGTGGAACAACTGGATGTGGGTTTGAGAGAAAGGAAACCAGGCTTCTAGACTATGTAATCAAGTGTAAGGATGGTATCATTCACTGACCAAGGACAAGTAAGATGAATTAAAAGTTTTAAAGATGGAAGAGTTTCATCATTTAGACACAAATTCAATGTTTCCATAGGAAATTAGACATCAGAACAACCATCCAAGAGGAACATAAATATGAGGGGTATTTTATATAATGACTAAACTTTAGGGAAGAAAATAACACAGAGCATAGACTAAGAGGGAAAAATTGGATAGCAATGGAGACAGTCCAAAGACATGGGAGACAACACCGAGATGGAAGGAGAGAGTGCAGGAAAGAAGGAGATGAGGATAAAAGACAGGATACTTTYTATACAAAAAAKAGAATGTAGACCTAAAAAAAATACCACAGCCCTCTAGACTTAGTAGTAAGAACATTGGCAAGAAACAGAGTATGGAGAGAATTAAACACAAAAGCCAAATTAAGACAACATTTCTGAGTAAACAGAGACTAGAAAGGGAAGTTCTAATGTTTTACTCACAAGAAATTGGCTGTGAAAAAGCAGAAGGATATGCTAATTGGAGGGGGTTCTTGCTTGAAGGAGGTTTCTTTTTTTCTTTTTTCTTTTCTCTTAACATCAACATGTTAATTGCTGATGAACATCTTCAGGTTAAAAAAAAAGGATCTTGGAATGGTGGCAGCAGCTCAAAAGGAATGCTCTGTTACTTGTCATATGTTATATATGCCCAACACTGAGGATAAGGCTGATCTAGGAAGTCAGAGGCATATTCTCTGGTCTTTGCACATGTCAGGTGCACAGTATCTTCAGGACACTGAAACAGAGAATGTGCGTATTGACACAGATATACCACCCTAGCATAAGAGGCTCCTTAGGAATAGGAATCGGATACTTGTACTCCCTAACAGGTGACTAAAAAAAACTGAAGAAGGAGAACCTAGGACTATAAAACATGAAGCATGGAAAGAATACTAATTTTAAAAACAATGAAGAAATAAGGAAGAAGCTAAAGGGTAGCTCAGGTCAAAGACAAGTGTGGGTCTGTATGGATGTCAGAGACAGCCATTATTATACTCAGCGTGCAATGATAAATATCTAGAGCATCCAGAAGAGAGCAGTGAGTATAAAGGGGAAAGAAGGAGAAAGGAATGCAAGGGAGGGGTGAGGGAGGAAAGGGGCAGCAAGGGTGTCTGCAGGCTCAGGAGGGAGACACCTGCGAAGAAGGCTGAGGAGGTAGAAAGAAAGAATAATGATGAACCTGGCCAAAGTGTCGATGCAAACTGAAAAGAAAATAGCCGAAACCTATCTGTTTACTTTTAGATGACCTGAATTGTGGATTGTGTAAACAGAAAGTTTGTTTTTTCAAATAAGGATGAAAATATTGGAAAACCTAAGACAAGCCTCGGATATGAAACACTGCTAACAGTGCGGGTGATTGCCCCCTTCTCGGAGGAGCTGAGGGGTGAGCTGAGCCACATGGCCTGGCCTTTCAGAAACAAGAATTTCTTTTATCAAATGGTTTTCAGAATTTGGTGGTTATTTGTACTGAACTGTAGCTGCATAAAAAGAGAACCATGTATGGTCATGTGTCATTACATTTGAGGCTTGGGACTCAAAATAGTGATCACAGTCTAACTGAGGTAGAGCAAACCTCCACTGCTAAAAAGTAGGAATCAAAAGCTAATCTTTATCTACATTTACCATGTTCAGGCATTTTAAGGATCATGGGCTTTTGTAGGGAGCTGTGGTTTCGGTAAAAATCTCCCCAAAGTGTGTTTCTCCCTCGATTATTAGGAAGTTGGCACTCTCAGGCACCAACTCAGAAGGCATGACATTGTGATTTRGACTTGACATGGGGATGYGTGATAGGTTGGTGGTCTAAAGAGTCATGATTTACAGYCCTGGGCTGCCTATGTACTCTGGAAGTGGGCTAGCAGGCATGTGGCTGCACTCGAGTGTTTCTTGGGGAATGGCAAGAAGGGTTCCTGGGGATGAAACAGGCTCTCCTTTAAGGAGAATATGGATGCCTTTTGTGAAATGAGAGTCCTTGATGGAAAAAGCTGGAATTGTCTTTTAGAGGGAACAGCTTCAGGGACTTTAAAAAAAGCAATTTGAGGAACTCTCGGAGATTTCCATGCCCAAGAATGTGACAACCCTAAAAAGGTAAGAAGGAAGTTCTGTTTAAGACAACCAGTGTTGGTTCAAACTTCTAGAGTCTTACCCTGAGTGGCTTATTTTAGGCAAGTTTAAGCACAACACACTTTAGTGAAAACTTTTCTGTTTATAATTAATATGTACACAACAAAGCATATGTAAATTTCCTTGAGGAACAAAGTAAGCTAAATACAGATCAGGCATGATAATATCTAAAGTTTTTGTAAAGTCCATCAAGGTAGGACCTAGAGATGACAGGGAAAAAGCAAATTTATAGTTAGGGTCTGGGGAAGGATCTGAGGCTGGAATAGTCTCTGGCTATACATATAGCCCAAAAGTAATCAGGCTCTTAAACACATCTGCTCCCAGCTTTCTGGGCAGATAACAGATGTGGCATTATTTGCCTAGAAGAAACAACACTGTGTGCTTAACATGCCAGATTCCTCTAGTGCTTATCTGTGAGAACAAAAACATCCATGCTTCCTACAGGAATTGCTGGAAGATGTTACCTCTTCAAGGGGACTACTGTGAAGGTGGCCAAAATGGGGCTTCTTGAGGGATGTAACAATAAGAACACATGACATAAACCACTGCAAGTGACGTCACTACTTTTTTACGAGAGAATCTTGCTATGTAACTCAGGCTAGCCTTAAACACAAGATTCTCATGCTTCATTCTCTTAGGGGCTGAAGTTTCCTGCAAAGACCACAATAATGAGTATTCAGACATTTTTAATTTAAGAATTTATCTTGAAAACGTTCTTCAAATCATTGGTTTGCCTCTCTTAATATCAGATCTCATCTGCTCCCAGTTAATTTGCCAACCATGGAAGCATCAGAAACTGTTAAAAATATGACTAAATTGGGAAAAAAGTTAGCATAACATGTGAGTCTTTACTTTCCATTGTAGGAAGCTAATTTGGGTAGACTTGAGACAAAATTATCTTAAAAATAAAATCATAGCATCAAACTGGGAAGAAACAAAACTGTGGCCACTGTCTTGAAATGGTAAGGGTGCTTTTCAAATATGTGTGGAGCAGGAAAGTCATGGTTTGCTCAAGGTTATATCAAGAAGCAGGATCAGCACTAACCTCACTGTTATGGTTTGTATATGCTCGGCCCAGGGAGTGGCACTATTAGAAGGTGTGGCCCTGTTGGAGTAGGTGTGTCACTGTGGGCGTGGCTTTAAGACCCTATTCCTAGCTGCCTAGAAGTCAGTATTCTGCCAGCAGCCTCCAGATGAAGATGTAGCACTCTCAGATCCTCCTGCACCATGCCTGCCTGGATGCTGCCATATTCCTGCCTTGATGATAATGGACTGAACCTCTGAACCTGTGAGCCAGCCCCACTTAAATGTCCTTATAAGCATTGCCTTGCTCATGGTGTGTGTTCACAGCAGTAAAACCCTAAAACACTCACACAACAAGATGGAACAAGAGAAGGAAATGGAGTGATTGAGGACTACTGCCCCTGCCCCTCTTGCTTATAAAGATGCCTACACAGACATTCACAATCTTCCACGTGTTCTCTTTTCCCAGACAATACAAGACAGGCATTTCTAGCATCTCAGGTTTTTTTTTTCTCTTGTCCCATAACTTGAAGTTTTAAAAAGCAATCAAAGGGATAGATCAGATGGAACCTAAGCGTATTTTATTTTATAAAACATTGAATCAGTTTTCTTTGATTTACTTTCTAGGAGAGGTGAATTAGCAAATGCTTGCAGAATTCTCTCTACCTAGACAGAACGTAATCTCCTGTGCTAAATGTGCCCATGCATTCTTGAATTAATTATTCCCGAACTGMTCTCTTAATGCTTATTCTTAAAATAAATGTCATTAACTAAATGATCCCAGTGAAACATGTTTGTTACCAGAATAATGACTTGGTAAAACATTAATGCTAGGGCTGTCTGTGCTCCTGCTGACTCTGGCTTTACAGACCATAAGTTATTTGTTCTAGATAAAGACTTCCGTATTGTTTGCCTTAGGAGAAAACATGACAGAACCAATGGAATGCTGATTTCCATGAAAGGTACTCTGAGAGCAGCCACGTGGAGACCAAGTTCTCTGCCTATGCTGAGCAACAGACGGGATGGCCAAGTACAGTAAGTGAGAAACCTTCTCCATCTGAACCAGTCACTGAATGTCTGTGCAGCACTGCTCTGGGCATCCGGATACAAAGCATCAGCTGAGCTACACTTGCAGCATGATGCTTCTAGAACGCATATCCTGCCAAAACCAACTTTTGATTAATCACTTGTTAATGTGTGAGCATTATGTTTTTATGGAGCCCATTTAAGGCTTTAAATTTTTGAGGGGAAAACAGGAAGTATTTTCTTTTTCTAAGACATTTATACTATCTCAATTTTGGATCTAAAGAATACTTTATTTGCATTTCCTTGTTGGGATAATTACAGATGTCACATATCAGATACCTTGCACATTAAATATTTATATTATGATTCATAATAGTAGCAAAATCACAGTTTTGAAGTAGCAATGAAAATAATTTTATGACTTGGGGTCACCACAGCATAAGGAACTATATTAAATATCACGGCATTAGGACAATTGAGAACCACTGAACTACGGTGTTTGATTGCTTGTTTGTCTTATGAGCAATCAGGTTCAGAGGTGTGAACTCACTATGTAGGTGAAGCTGCATTCAATCTTGCACACCTCCTACCTCAGTGTCCTGAGTGCTGAATTAAAATTATGTACTACCACACCCGGTGGACCTTGCTTTTTGCATTTTTACGTGGTGGAGTCATATTCATTTTACATTTTTAATTACTAAGGAAGGAGTCTCATGTGTTATTTTACTTTTACTATTAACTGTCTCTTTGTCTTATGGTTTTGTTTGCTCCTTTGCCTTTTTTTTTTTTCCGGGCTTCATCTCATACTGCCATGCTTCAGCTCCTATATGGTCCTCTGATTACCTTCTATAGGTGTCTTTATAACATACAACTTACATAAACAGACTTATCTAAATAGCCTATTGTAGACCAATAACTACTTAACCACATACAGAACTACATGCTTTCACTCTCTCTTTTTGTTGTTAATACCACATATGGTATTTCCATATCATGTAACAGCATTGTATAAATAGTTAATACTTTGCCTTTAGTTTGATATTAGAAACAAATAATTTACTGATCAACCTGAAAGCATCGCAATGTATGAATCTGTCAACATCGTTATGATTTTTACTTTTCTGCTTAGTATATTATTTTTATTTCAACTTGAAAACTCTCCATAGTACTTTTATATGATGGTCAAGCAGGAATCGACGCTATCAGAGTTTGGCTGAAAAATCTTTATCATTTTGAAGAATATTTTACTGGATACACTAGTCTTTGTTGGCATTTCATTTTTATTTAGCCTTTTGAATTAGTCCTCCCATATTGTTCTCTGCTGCTGGTTTCTGCTATGTACCCACTCCTAGACCCATGAAGATGTTCTTATATATGATAATCATTTTTCTTTTGATGCTTGAATTTAGATGACCATTTCTCAGGATTTTAGAAGTCTTTCCTGGTTATTTTTGAATATTCTTTTCTTTTTCTATCCTTTTTAACCTTAGTGATACCTTAGAAGCATATATGGCCCCTAAACATTCTCTTCTGATTGATCAGTTCAAAAGCTTGCTTTTGTGATATGAGGGGTTGAGACTCAAACAGGATCCTTGCTCATGCTAAATCAAAGTTCTATCACCGAGTCATGACCCAGTACACTTTTAATGGGATAATTTCCAATTATCTGCTTTTATCTCTCTGATGCTTTGGATCTTTGTTCTACTTGGCTCTGAGCCACTAAAATGCATCATTTTCATTAATGACTGATTTGGGACTTTGGTAATAATTATTTTAAATTAGCTGTCATATTATTACATTAGAATCATTTTCTAGAAACATATTGTTCCTATGATTGGGTCTTAATACTTTATATCATAATACAGACACTAGACAAAACAGGTTATCCTAGAGTCTTGTGGACTCTAGTTCAGGATAAGAATCACATCAAGCTAGCCAGAAATGATGGGTACTATTCAAACCTTCATGCTAGTTTCTTCTCACAAGGCCTCTAGTATATGGAACATGTGGTCTCAGAAATTGAATGTAGGCTCCTTAGGAACCACGGGAAGTCAGACTACTGAAGCTTTGCAGTTTTGTTCATCTTCAGGGAAATCTGTAATCTAAACGTCTTTTCCCCTTCGTTGTACTCATACCTGTGTCACATGGAGCTGTGGGCAGCAGTTACATGATAGAGCAAGTGGCTCAGTCTTTAATCATTGGGTCCTACACATATAGAGTATGAAAGCCCCAGACAGTACTCTGAGATGGGCATGACAATAATCGTTCTTTTGGCCATCCCTTAGAAATATAGGAAAATAGGCTGAATTGTCCAATTCTTTCCCTCCCATGGAAAACCTGATAGATAACTACTTTTGTCCATTAATGTGGGGCTGTGCTAAGCAGAGTCATCCCGCCATCTTCCTTCTCACTGCTTCCCAGGCACCTAGCACTTGAATGAAAGTTTAAAATAGAATTAAGCTTTTAAAATGTCAGAATATTTGATGTATGTCCCAAGTGTTTTCCCAAGGAAGAGCAGGGAGTTTGTGGCCACTCTCTTTGCACTGAAAGAGTGTGAGGCTCTGATGACTGTGCATAAATTCAAATATTATGTTTAATCTAACCATCCACAAAGTATTTAGAAGCTGGATCCCGCCCTGCTCTGAAGAAGGTCAGATGGATGATAATACTCAGAATGACTGCAGAGAAGATCTATGTGTGAAACCCATCTTTCCCTCCCCAGATATCCTGGGAGTGAAGGTTTCCTTTTGATCCTATGTGGCAGGCCTGGAATGGGTTGTGGTATTAATTCATTTCTAGCTTCCATGTGTCTGATCCATCCTGGACACAGGAATTTCCCGGGTAGTCTGTGAATTCCTCATAAAAGGTATCTGGTGGTGTGTGGTGGGGGCAGTGGATTCAATGAGGAAGAAGGGTTTGGGGCCTGATTTTCTACTATCTTTCTGGTGTTGCTCTCTATCATATTTCTACATGTTTCTATGAAGCTAAAATCTTCAATGAGTTCATGTGGCATGACAAACTGGAAGGGAGAATCCAATAAAGATGTTCATTGCTATAATTTTGTAAAGTTCAACCCAATTAAAAAACATCACGTTTATAAAAAGTTGATGTGTATCAGGGATGCCGGTGAACACATTTTTCTTCCAGTGGTAACAAACATTTCCTCAGTGCCATAAAGTGGGAAGGACAAATATTATGACTTTACTAGGTCGGGAGGAAATAGAGAACAGAATTCGAGCAGACTTGAATTCAAAAGCCTGCTGTCAACTCCGAACAGGTGTTCTTTTTATGGCTTACTGAATAAAAACACTTCTTATTCATCACAAATCTAGAAGTTGCATGTTTAGTCTTTAACTCTAAATTTTGCTTCATGACCTGGCACAGAATAAAGAAAGCACAGAGGCAGTGTWTCATAGCGCTGTTTAGGAGTGTTTCTGGGAAGCGATTAATAAAGGCTTAGCTGGGTTTTTTTTACCTTATGCCAGAGAACACTTTTGCATGGAAGGAATAAAATCCTTCTTTCTGTGGTCAGTAGAAATAAAATATACACACTTTATTAGAACACGGAACTATCTACCTCTTGTCTCTTATTTTCCCAATTCATATTTACAAGCTATGGAATGTGATGCTCGAAGGCACAGAATATGGTCACAAAGGAACCCAAGACTATTTTGAAAATCAGTGTTGCCTTTCGTGCAAGTATGAGGACCTGAGTTTAGAATTTAAGTATTCACATAAAATCTGAGCATGATGATACATGTTTGTGACCCCTGTGTTGGGGCATAGGTGTGAGCAGAGGTGGGTAGATACCTGGAGCTCATTAGCAATCCATTCTAGGTGTATCAGTGAACTCCAGATCATTGAGAGATCCTGGATATAACTGGTTCCTCTTCCTCTTCTGGTACCACAAGAGAATCTTAACTCATCYATGAGGACACTGCAGCATAGATATTTGCATTCTACCATGTGGTGTAAGCTTAGTGAGGGAGAACAGAAAAAGCTTGTGCAGGCTTAGTACCAGGTACTGCAAACTTGCTATCCTAAAAGCAGGTAATACAAGCTCTGGGGAATACCTCTTCTTGGTCATGTACTTATTGTTCCCATGAAAATCAAAATAGAAGAGGTGGTGTCCTCTGCCTTGCCTCTCCATGGCAATGGTTTCTCTCCTTTGGTCCCCAGGGTCACAGTGCTGGCAAGAAGGATTTTTAAAAAACAAATGCTAATTGCATTTCTTGTCTTTTTCGAATAAACTGTTCTTGGCAGGTAGGTAGTAGAATCTGTATCTACTCCAACAGTTCTTGTCCAACATAATCTAGAGGAAAAGATCAATAGGCTGCAGCACGGCTTCAAATGAAATGGGCTGGTTACCAAATCCTTGTAACACATTGATTTGTGAGTTATTTATTCAAGTTCACTGAAGAAGCAATTTACAAATCACCTTTCACTGACTTGATTCAGCACTCTGAAGTAAATAAATATCGTCTCTCCACTGGGCTTTTAGTGAAATGTCAGTTTGGCCTAAATAGACGATGCCGAACTTACGTTATAAATCTAACTCTATTTTACTATATCTGGACCCTACTCCATCATTCTATTGTTTCTTAGATCAGTGTGAAATCTAGAGGTACATTAGTAGAACAAAATGAAAAGGAAAAGTTTTGACAGCTTTTTGACACAATAATAAATTTCAAACAAAGCAACCTGGCTTTAAGATTTAAGGCATTAGCCTAGTTTTTTTAAGTAGTTAATTAGTTAAATGTCCAAATATAGAAGTGTTTCTTATCTTCACTCATTCTAAAATTTGACCATTGGTGAAAGCATACTCTTATACTGTCTCTAAATTAGAAATCAGTAAAATTTTCACAACAGCCTGGTCAGTATCATTTTATTTTTCTGTATCTAAAAGTAATTCATCACTACACACACTTACATATCTCTCAGTCTATACAAACTTTGTCAATACTCCATCTATTATATCAAAAAATAGCATTTACCCTCCTTCACAAAGATATAAAGGAGACAGTTCCTCAGAAACTACATTCAAGTGATATTCTGTTGTTAAAGGAATCACCACACTGCAAGATACCTAGAAGAAATTATCTTGTATTTATCAAGTAATTAACTATTTAGAAAAATAATCAACTGGAAGAATTAGAGGTTAAAGATATGGAAGGAAGTCATGGTTGGTTGTACAAAAACAACAAATTGACCTAAAGGTTAATCAGTGAAAATTATTCCCAGAGAACCTCCTGTTACATGAATTTATAAAACCAGATTATACAGCACATAAATGCCTTATGAATTATTCCCACATGTTTCTTTGTATTTCTCCCATGTTGTAGCAGAGCCTAATAAGAAACCCCAGAGTACCATGTACAACTCTCAAAACTTATTTGAAAATCAGAATGAGTCCAATAATTTTGATCACAATAATAATTGTTTTTGTTCTAGTTGGAATAGATCCAGCTTTTGAAAAATATTGATAGTAAGGTAGACAGATGCAAGCTTATATAACAACAGGACTACACTTAAAGAAAATGGAGGCATAAAGGTGTGGTCTTATTGTACTGATTCATTTCTCAGGCTTGTGTCCATCTTCTTTTAGACATGAAACAAAACACAAAAAGTAAATAAATGGAAAAGATGCAGGAGAATGTTGGGCCATGCCAACTCACTAGTGTCTTGTTGATGAGTAAAGAAAATGTGCTTGTCTTGGATCTAAAGAGAATGTTACTGACAAAAGATGCTTACAAGCCTCTGCCATCCTCCATTCTTCAGAGCATCAATGGTGCGTTCAGAATGCTGAGCAGGCAGCAGGAACACGCTGGCCGAGGAGAGCACAAAGACTCACAGGGTCAGAGAAGCTGTAGCAGGCAGCCAATCGTTCAAACCAAGAGAGCATGCAAGGCATTCTGAAGATAAACCGAGTCTGTGAAAATCTATCAAGAAGGGCTGTGTACATGAAACTGCCCACTGTATGGATCCGTGAACAAAGAACATAGTAAGGACTGTGGGTATTCAACTGTAAGAACCTTGAAACAAACGTGTAAGTATCATGGAACAAGAGAAGCATCTCACTCGTTAAGAAGTATTCTCTCCTAAAACTGTGAATAGATCTGACGACATTTCCAAGTAAAGAGGAAATGGAAAGTAGTCAGTGATAGCCAATACAATAAATAGCTTTTAAAAGTTCTAATAATAATGTATGGAGCTGGAAAGATGCCAGCACTTAAGAGCATTACTGCTATGTAGGGGACCTGAGTTTGATTCCCAGCACCTACATTGGGCAGTTTACAAACACATTGAACTTCTCCTGAGAGTCCTACATACACACACAAACACACACACATACACACACACACACACACACACACATACAGGCACACATATGCATGCACACACATACACACATATCCATATCCACATTCATATATGTATATGTGCACATCACACACTGATGAATAAAAATAAAATTAAAATCTCTCATCTGGATTGACATTATAGTTTAGTATATTGGATCTGATAAATACCCAAAACCTAACTTTTGCTTTCACAAAACCCAGTTTAAAAACCTCTTCTAAGTACTATGATGGCTACAGAATTGAAACAAAAAAAGGTGGTATGTTGAGTTAGCCTATCCCTGACTGGTGGACAACCTAATCTCTACCTCACCTGAACATGTCCAATCAATGCTCTTTAAAAAAAAAAAAAAAGGAGAACATAAACTATAAGGGTTTCACATTCCCCCTTTACTCTTTCCAGAAGAAGTTGTTATGCCCAGGTCTTGGGATTCCCAGAACTCTAAGAATTGCCAACCTGATGCAAAATAACAAAAGAGCCTTTTATTTGAGTCAGACTCAGATCGCAAACCTACCCACTGTGTGCGTTGGGTTAGGAGTGTGACCCCCGTCTAGAGACTTGGAGTTTTTATACACATACAAACATAAGCAGGTATTCTTGAAATTCGGGGTTGCATGACAGGGGGAGGTGACAAAGAAAGTCATCCTTCAAAATTGATATCATTTGTTCAGGCAGCGGGGCGGAATCACACAACTGAGAGGGGGCACTCTTCTGATCTGGGAAGTAACTTTATGGTGCTATCAGGAACGAGTGTGTTTTTACAAACCGGCCACAGCTGTCTGGGAATGCTTAATTGTCCTCCTCTTATGTCCCAAAAGTAGGGCACTTATCTCTTCAAGGATGCTTGGTCTTCGCTTCTCCCAAGGACAGGAGTCATCTGCAGCAGGAAGTGCTAGCCTTCTATCAGGGAGGGTGCCAGCCCTGGAGACACAGGGCCTGAGGGATGTTACCTTTTGTCTATTCTCAAGCCAACATCTGTCACTGTCCTCTGGGGGAGGGCTGGGGAAGTCATTGAGGAGTACCACCATGAAAATGGGGATAACAATATTTCGGTGCCAGGTCGGGAGCTCTCTGAAAGGCCAGGGAGGGGAGGGGAGCTATGCTCCAGCAGAGAGAAAGCACAGAGGCAGGCTTCCTGCAGCTCTTTGGTCACAATAGGTATTGTGTAGCCCATGGAAAGCTTATTACACACACTTGAACTACAAACATAATTCTATGATTTTTTTAGCAACTTACATCAATTTAAACCTCTCAAGAAAAAAGAAATATATTCAGTGAAGTTTGATTTTATTTTATTTCTTCTTAAAATTGTATCAAAGCTCCAGAGTGCTTTTATATTCCCAAGTGATAAAAGCTGAGAAGGGAGATACAGACTTGTGAAACCTTGAATCACCTGGGTCCAAGATAAAGGGTAACCTTGTAATAATCCTAAGCAAGCTCTGTTCCTGGAGGTATAGGTAATTCTACACAGCTTTCTGTGGTCCCCACTTACCTATACAAAATTCACAGAATTTCTTCTTTGTGTTTTTGCATCATCCCTGGGATTAGTTTACAAAATGAACAAGGTGTGTTTTCACTCTGATGCCCACCATCCTGCATCTGTGGAATCTTTATAAGGACTATAAATTAATCGGAGGAAATCCTATATTCATCTTCTTTTTGTTGTTGTTGTTGTTGTTGTTGTTTTGAGACAGGGTTTCTCTGTGTAGCCCTGGCTGTTCTGGAACTCACTCTGTAGACCAGGCTGGCCTTGAACTCAGAAATCCGCCTGCCTCTGCCTCCCAAGTACTGGGACTAAAGGCATGTGCCACCACTGCCCAGCCATCTTCTTCTTGTTTCTCCCAATATCCAGTCTAATCTTTGAAAGATCTTCCATCTCCTAATGGTCAGATGACCCATGAAGTTTCAGTTCTCTACTGACTGTCACATGTGTCTCCAAAAGTCTAAATAAGGGTTTAAGCTACTCCAATGGGAAATTTTA
>BDUI01010686.1:37742-52606 GCA_002335545.1 Apodemus speciosus
CTCTCCCTCTCCCTCTCCCTCTCAATATATCCTACATGATGATTGAAGAATACTTTTTCCCTCGTTTATGGCACTGTTTTGGGAGAGGGTAAGAAGTGTGGTCTTGTTAGAGGAAATATGTTGCCAGAGTCAGTCTTTGAAATTTTAAAGGCTGGAACCATTTTCAGTTCTCATTCTTTCTGTTCTGTGCTTGTGATTGAGATGTGAGTTTTCATCTTTCTGTTTCTAATGTTTGCTTCCATGCCTCCCTTCTATGATGGGCTCTTATCCTTTTCAGAACCAGGTCAGATTAGTGGCTCAATACCCTCCCAAACAGTACAGCCTATGAGCCTCCCAGGAGGTCTGCATTAAACAAGGGTGCAAGAAATCCATAGTACATGCCTACCCAAACTAGAGACAACACTGCCTATCTCCAGGGAGACTCTCACTCAGGTCACAGAGATCTACCTGCCTCCAAGGACAACCATATCAGTTATTACAAGAGAACTAGATGACAAGAGACAAGCACAAGATCAGAAGCAACAGAACCCACTACAAATTGGTATCATTATAACCCATTTTTTCCCACCACAATAAGCCCTGGATACCCTACCATGCCTAAAAAGCAAGATAATGACCTAAAATCTCATCATATGAATATGGTAGAKGGCTTTAAGGAAGATATAAAGAACTCCCATGAAGAAATACAAGAAAATACCGGCAAACAGGTAGAAGACCCTAAAGAAGAAACAAATCCCTTAAAGAAATCCAGGAAAACACAATTAAGTAGGTAAAGGAATTGAACAAAATGGTCCAAAAACCAAAATATCCAGAAAATTTAGGACACAATGAAAAGATCAAACTTAAGAATTATAGGAATAAAAGAGGGTGAAGCATCTCAGGTTAAAGGTCCAGAAGACATATTCAACAAAATCATAGAAGAAAACTTCTCTAACCTAATTAAAGAGACAGCCATAAGTGTATAAGAAGCCTATAGAACACCAAATAGATTGAACCAGAAAAGAAAATTTTGTCACATAATAACCAGAGTATTAAATGCACAGAGCAAAAAAGAACATTAAAAGCTATGAGGGAAAAAGTTCAAGTAACATATAAAGGCAGACCTATCTGAATTGTACCAGACTTCTCAACAGAGACTCTAAAAGTCAGAGGATCCTGGAAATATGTCATCCAGACCCTAAAAGAACATAAGTGCCAGCTTGGGACACTACACACAGCAAAACTCTCAATTACCATAGATGAAGAAACCAAGATATTGCATGAAAAAAACAAATTCAAATAATACCTTTCTACTAATCTAGCCCTATAGAGGATACTCTGACAAAATCTCCAATACAAGGAGGGTGTCTACACCCAAGAAAACATAAGAAACTAAACATTTCACAACAAATATGAAAGAAGAGAATCATACACACATAATACCAACTCCAGCAACAAAAATAATAGAAACTAACAATCATCTGTCCTTAATATCTCTCAACAATAGTGGCCTCGATTCCCCAATAAAAAGACATAGGCTAAAAGGCTGGATACATAAGATCCAGCATTTTGCTCCATATATGAAACACACCTCTGTGATAAAGACAGATACTACCTCAGAATAAATGCTAAAAAAATCTTTCTGAGCAAATGATCCCAAAAAAGAGGTTGAAGTTGCCATTCTAATATTCAATAAAGTAGACTTTCAACCAAACCAAAAGTGATCAAGCAAGATGGAGGACACTTCATATTCATCAAAGGAAAAATCTACCAAGAAGAAGTCTCAATTCTGAATATCTATGTCCCAAATGCAAGGCAGCCACATTCATAAAGAAACTTTACTAAAGCTCAAAAAATACATTGAACTTCACAAAATAATAGTGGGAGACTTTAACACCCTACTCTTATCAGTGGACAGGTCATTGAAACGGAAACTAAACAGAAAGAGTGAAACTAAGAGAAGTTATGAACCAAATGGTTTAAATAGATATCTACAGAAAATTTCACCCCAAAACAAGAAAATATACTTACTTGTGAAGAACTTATGGAATCTTCTCCAAAATTGACCGTATAATGTCATAAAACAACCCTCAACAGATACAAGAAGATTGGAATGATTCCACACATTCTATCAGATCACCACAGACTAAGGCTAGACTTCCATAACAACAAAAACAACAGAAAGCTCACAAAGTCATAGAAACTGAACAACTCTCTGCTCAATGATAACTTGGTCATGGAAGAACTATAGAAAAAATCAAAGACATTATAGAATTCAAAGAAAATTATGACATATCATACCCAAACTTATGGGACACAATGGAAACAGTCTTAACAAGAAAATTTATAGCACTAAGTGCCTTCATAAAGAAGCTGGAGAGATGTCATACAAGRAAATAATACACCTAAAGTTCTAGAACAGAAAAAAGAAGCAAACACAAGCAAAAGGAGTAGATGGAAGAAAAATCGTAAAACTCAGGGCTTAAATCAACSASTTAGAAACAAAGAGGACTATTCAAAGAATCAACAAAACCAAGGGATGTTTTTTGTTTTTGTTTTTGTTTTTGTTATTATATTTTTGAGAAAAATTAATAAGATTGATAAGACCTTAACCAAACTAACTAAAGGGCACAGAGACAATATCCAAATTAACGAAATCAGAAATAAAAAAGGGAGACATAACAGCAGAAACTGAGGAAATTCAAAAAAATCATCAGAATTTACTACAAAGCCTGAACTCTATGAAATGGAAAATATAAATGTAATAGATTACTTTCTAGACAGAGACAATGTACTGAAGTTAAACCAAGATTATGTAAACTATCTAAATAGTCCCATAAACCCTACAGAAATAGAAATACTCATTTAAAAACCTCCCAACCCAAAAAGCCTAGGTAGGACCAAATGGTTTTAGTACAGAATTATACCAGACATTCAAAGAATAACTATTACCAATATTCCTCAAGCTATTCCACAAAATGAAAATAGAAGGAAAACTACCTAATTCATTTGATGATGCCATAATTACTCTGATACTTAAACCACACAAAGATCCGACCAAAAAGAGAACTTCACAACAATCTCACTTATGAATCTTAATGCAAAAATACTCAATAAAATTTTCTCAAACCAAATCCAAGATCACATAAAAACCATTATTCAGCATGATCATCCCATAGATGCAGGGATGGTTTGATATACAAAAATCCATCAATGGAATACACTATATAAACAAACTCAAGGGGAAAAAACACATGATCATCTCATTAGATTCTGAAAAAGCCTTTGAAAAATTCAACACCCCTTCATGTTAAAAGTCTGGGAGAGATCAGGAATTTATGGCACATACCTAAACATAATAAAAGTAATATATAGCAAACAACCAACATCAAATTAAATGGAGAGAAACTAGAAGCAATCCCACTAAATCTGGGATATGACAAGGTTGCCCATTCTCTCCCTATATTTTTAATATAGTACTTTAAATTGTAACTAGAGCAATAAATAGACAACAAAAGGACATCAAGGAGATACAAATTGGAAAGGAACAAGTCAAGGTATCATTATTTGTAGATGATATGATTGTATAGATAAATGACCCTCAAAATTCCACCAGAGAACTTCTCCAGCTGATAAACAACTTCAGCAAAGTGGCAGGTTATAAAATTAACTCAAACAAATCAGTAGTCTTCCTTTGCAAGTGATAAACAGACTGAGAGAGAAATTGGGAAAACAACACCCCTCACAATAGCCACAAATAGTATAAAATATCTTGGTATAACTCTTACCAAGCAAGTAAAAGATCTGTATGACAAGAACTTCAAATCCCTCAAAAAAGAAATCAAAGAAGACCTTAGAAGATGGAAAGAGCTCCCATAATTATGGATTGGTAGGATTAACATAGTGAAAACAGTCATCTTACCAAAAGCAATCTACAGATTCAAAGCAATCCCTGTCAAAATTCCAACACAATTCTTCACAGACATGAAAAGAGGAATTGTCAACCTCATATAGAAAAACAAAAACCACAGAATAGCTAAAACAATTCTGAACAATAAAAGAACATCTGGGAGAAATCACCATCCCTGACCTCAAGCTGTACTATAAAGCAATATCAATAAAAACTGCATAATATTGGTAAAGAGACAGACAGGTCAATTAACGGAATAGAATCAAAGACCCAGACCTAAATACATACTCCTGTGGACACTTGATCTTTGACAAAAAGCCAAAAGCATACAGTGGAAAAAGAAGCCATCTTCAATAAATGGTGCTAGTCTAACTGGTGGAATGAAAATAGATGCATATTTATCACATTACACAAAACTCAAGTCCAAGTGGATTAAGTACCAAGTGGATAAAACTAGATACACTGAATCTAATAGAAGAGAAATTGGGAAAGAACCTTGAACTCATTGGCACAGGGGAGAAATTTCCTGAACAGAACCCAAATAGCTCAGGCTCTAAGATCAAGAATTGACAAATGGGACCTCATGAAACTGAAAAGTTTCTTAAAGCAAAAGACATCATCAATAGGACAAATTGGCAAGCTACAGTTGGGAAAAAAATCTTCRCTAACCCTACATCTAACAAAGGGCTAATATCCAAAATATACAAAGAACTCAAGAAGCTAACATACAAAAAACCCCAAATAACCCAATTAAAAATGGGGTGCAGAACTAAGCAGAGAATTCACAACAGAAGACCCTCAAATGGCTAAGAAGCACTTAAAAGAAATGTTCAAAGCCCTTAGTCATCAGAGAAATGCAAGTCAAAATAATCCCGAGATTCTACCTCACACCAATCAAAATAACTAAGATCAAAAACTCAAGTAACAGCACATGCTAGTGAGGATGTGGAGAAAGAGGAAGACTCCTTCATTTCTGGTAGGATTGCAAACTGGTACGACCACTCTGGAAAACAATCTGGCAATTCCGCAGGAAACTGGAAATAGTTCTACCTGAAGACTCAGCTATACCACTCTTGGGCATATAACCAAAAAATTCTCCACTATACCACAAGGACATGGGCTCCACCATGTTCATAGCAGCCTTATATGTAGCTAGAAGCCCGAAACAACCCAGATGTCCCTCAATCGACAAATGGATACAGAAAACGTGGTTCATTTAGACAATGGAATTCTATTCAGCTATTTAAACTGAAGACATTGTGAATTTTTCAGGCAAATGGATTGAACTAGAAAATATCATCCTGAGTGATGTAACTCAGTCCCAACAGTACATGCATGGTATGTACTCATGGATAAGTGGATATTAGCCAAAAGGAACAGAATACTTAGGATATAACCTATAAACCATAAGAAGTGTAACAAGCAGAAAGGCCCAAGTGAGGAGGCTCCAATCCCCTTAGAAGGGGGAAGAAAATAATCAAGGGAGGCAGAGGGAGGGAGGGACCTAGGTGGGAGAGGAAAGGGACAGAGGAAAAGAAGAACAGGATCAGATATGGGGGTGAGGACAGGAAAGAAACCCCAAGGGTCAAGAGAATGAATGGAAATATGCAACCTCAGATGGTGAGAGGTGGGGGAATCCTCTAGAAACTACCAGCGACCCAGGAGGGGAGAGACTCTCAGGACTCATTGAGGGGTGATCTTAGCCAAAATGCCCAATACTGGGGAGAGGGAACTTGGAGTTCACCTCCAGTAGAGAGACAGGGCCTCAACTGGAGGGACAAGGTTACTAATAGTCAAATTTTCTGACTCAGAATTGTTCCTGTCTAAAATAACTGCAAGGATAAAAATAGAAAAGTAACTGAAGGAAAGGTAGTCCAATGGCCAGCCCAATTTGGGTTCCAACTCATGGGGGAAAGGTGGGGGGTTGGGCAACAAGGCCTGACATTGTAACTGATACTATGATATGCTTAAGATGTGATGACCTGAGCCTGGCATGGTTGTCCTCAGAGGTGTCCTACTAGCAACTGACTGAGACAGAGGCAGATACTTACATCCAACCATTAGACTGAAGTCAGGGACTCTTAAGGTTGAATTAGGGGAAGGACTGAAGAAGCTGAAAGGGAGTGGACCCCATAGGAAGACCAGTAGACTCMACYAAMCCAGATCTCAGGGAACTCCCAGACTGATTCACCAACCAGGAGCATACATGGGCCAGACTGAGGCCCCTGGTACATATAGAGCAGAGGTCTGCCTGGTCTAGCCACAGTGGGAGAAGCTAAACTTAATCCTAGAGAGACTTGAGGCTCCAGGCAAGGGGAAGGCCTGGTGGGGTGGAAGAAGTACCCTCTCAGAGGCAAGGGGGAGGAGGAATGGGATGCAAACTATGGTTGGTGGGAGAGACTGGGGTAGAGGCAGCAATTGGAATGTAAATAAAAGAAGTAAAATGCTCAGGAAATTGAGCATACTGAAATGACTACACAATCGAAGGCTAGAAGACCTACTTGATGACTATTTTCCATAGGAAGTCATAGGAAAAATAAAACTTACCAAGGGTACAGGAATGTAGGAGATAGTAGCATGAATAGAATATTTAATATTGGCTCTCCTTTTCAAGCTAAGAAACATGATAGAAATATTTGCATATATTTGATTTGTTGATATAAGCAAAGATACTATGAACCCTAAACCCAACAAGTTACACAGCACTTAACCTCCAGAAGCCAAAAGAGCATGGCTGCTTCAGTGACTAGGGAGAATAAGGCAACCTGAGCTTCAAAGAATAATGAAAATAGCTGAAAGAACACAATATCCTAAGGGTTATAAAGATGTATCACCAACAAAAGAACTTGACAATTTATAACAGCAGAGGAAATCAAGTATAAAAGACCAGAGTGCTGAGAGCTGTTGCCCAAAAGAACTCAAGATCCATTGTTCATTTCTTTAGACCTGGCCATTTCCAAGACCAACAATTTAATGTTTATGCTGAAGTTGAATTAATACAGGGATTGTTGAGGAGAATGGGTATGAAGGATGAAGGATGAAGGATTATGTATTATATTTTCGTGTCTACCAAGGAATACCTMGTATAAAAGTGTGGCATCATTTCTTAAGTAGAAACATGAAACTATATAAAGTACTTCCACCACAGACATGTCAATAGTTTATACCCAGAAGACTGTACATGAATTGTATTCCAGGCATGGATTTTATTTTATTTCCCAAAAACCTGAGTTAGCATTTYGTCTAAGTAATTATAAAATGTGTGATCCGTTGTTATGTATTTGACATCTCATTTCTTCATTCCAAGAGACCACTGACAGTATAGGACACAGTATTTTTGTACTATGACAACAACAAATTCCAAGAGGAATTAACAAAGCTTTGCAATTGCATATTTAATGAACAGTAATAGATCCAAATATGAGATAATAATCAGAGGATACCATCCTTTTAAGCAACTGTATTCACCATGTATCAAAGTTCATTCTGCACCCCTGAGGCTTATACAAGAAGAATCCAGGGACCCCAGAAACGGTAAGTAAACAAAGTAATACGGCCCTTTCAACAAAAGATCCCTAGGGAACTTTGTAATTTTAGTCCCTGAAACTCCGGCCTCCATATAGTTATAGGACATTATCGACCAAGAGACTGTGATTTCAACAGAAGACTATCATAATAGCCCTATGAGAATTATGAACAATCTGAGAATTTGAAGCTAGAAGATGCTATGATCTTGACAAGAATGATTAATTTAGTCATCAAACAGCCAGAGAACATCTGTTACACAATGAGAATAGCAAGAAATACATATGAATTAATAAGTAATTCTCCTTGGTCAGTTTTAAGTGAAAATGAACAGATTCAGCAATGTGGRCTTGAGAAAGACAAGATGACCACAGATTGCAGGGAAACCAAAAGAAGGTGTATGGGGGCATCAATTTAAATCTAAAATTGACTGAAGTAATTGGGCTGTGCCTGGTTCTGATTACCTTCTTCTTTCTAATTTCTATCAGGAAGAGATTCTGCCCACAGTTCTCGGGAAGCATGGCCTATTCAAACACAGGTAAAGATACAGGTGGATACATGTGATTAAAAGATGAATTGTGAACAACTGTGAATATGGAAGTGGAAGACCAGGATCCACCTTTAAGAAAGGACTTACTGCCTTCATAAGTTGTCAGGACTTTTACTTCTCTGTTGCTGCTAAAAAGAAAAAATACTTCTATAACTTATCAATCCCAACATTGTACCTTAAATATCTATGGGATATGAATCAACGGGTGCCATAGCTTGTTGCCTCTGGTTCAAGCTCTCTGAGATTATGGTCAAGCTGTTGACTAGAGCCATTAGTACATCTTAAAGACATTGAGTGGGGTGTTTGCAAGTAGAGAAAGTTCATTCACCAGATTATTGATACATGCTTCAGGCCTTCACTGTATAAACCTCTCTCAGGAGGGCTTTATTATAACACAGCAGTGGGCTTCGCCAAGGTGCAGAAACCAAGAGAAAGTGTAAAAGGACCCAATGAGTTCATGTCCTTCTTGAGCACCACATCCAGTAACTAAATCATGTGAAAATTGCCCAACCAGTTCACCCTGACATTGGTCACTCTGGTAGGTAATATTCATTTGAAAGCCCACTGGCATGTAGATGAAGGCATTGTCAAGACTACATCAGAGACTAAATTTTCCTCTTGCCAATTTCCTCTTCCTTTGTCTAATAAAAACTGAACCCTTGAAAACATTGTGTGCCCTAAGGTCCATCTCTATGTCTGCTTCCAAAGAGCCTAAACTCTTCCTTGAGAGTAAATTACTTGGGTTGGATATTTTATACCCTTTCTTCTCTAATAACAATTTCCCATTCAGGAGGTTACAAGTCCTCCTTTCAATGTTACTACTTCTTGCACACTGAGCTATAGCTGAAGGGTCTGGAAGAGCTCATTCCCCTAAATCACATTCCCCTGAAGCATGCAGAGTTATTGTGCTTTATCTGAGTTAGCTGTATTTCGTGGCATGAAGGTTTTGTACTCTGATGTGTTAGTTGGGATAAAGCTCTTTGAAAGACGATTCTACTTTTCTATTTTTACAAGTTTAATCTAAGGAGAGATAAACTGACATATGAAGATCAGTTTGGAGGCATGAGAAGAAAGCACAAGCAATGGAATAAGAATCTCTTAATTCTTTTGAAAGTGAATGAATAGATCTTGGTACATACAAATTAGAAGCAGAATTATAATGAAAATGCAAATTAATTCAAAGGTCTATGATGAGATTGCTTGGCCATATGGCCACTAATGAAGTCTGTAACTGCTAARATTTCAGCATCCTAGGAAGAGGCAAAAATAAACTCTGCTGTATTGTCATTTCTTTAAAACATTTTTAAAACATAGAATAAGCTTAGAAAGTAATTTCTATCTTGGAAACATTCCTTTAACCCTAAGGATCATTGAAAACTTGTAACTACAAAGCTTTAAAAGAGAGTATAAGTATTAACATCTCATGTCAGGTGAAAAAATCAAAATGAAATATTCATAATTTAGCATACAAAATATATGCCAACATGAATTTTATAATGAATATAATTAATTTATTCATCCATCCAAGACATATTAATTAGCATGTATAATGTGCCAGGAACTCTTCTAGGCATTGGAGAGATAGAGAATTTTCAAAACAAGAATCCTTGTCTTCATGGAGTCTGTATTCTACTCAAGAAGACTGTTGGTAAAATGATTTTTAAAACTAGATGAAATTGTAAGAAGTTTGGAAAAGAGAGAAAAGTGATATGAATAACATGTGCACGTTAAAAACGAGAGTAGAAAGTTTCATATTCAGAAAAGACTTCAAGAAACTGAGAGCAGAATTGGGTTGGGTGGGATTACCTCCACTGAAGGACCTGGAAACAGCAATGGAACATTCCTGAAGCAAGACTTCAGCAGGATTCAATCCACATAACAGACAGCATGACAAGATTCCAGCATGGCCACTGGAGTGTTAAGAGGAACAAACCCCTTGAGGAGAACCTGAAAAGTCAGAGCAAGATGCAGGTCAYAGGGAGAATGTGGCCTCCAACAGAAAAGAGGCCTTGGGGAGCTGTTGAATGAATGTAACATGGTAGAATATCATGTTTTTATAGAATGGCAAAGCTTTTCTTATAAGTAGTAAAATCAAATGACACATTAGAATTTTTTATTAGATATTTTCTTTAATTACATTTCAAATGTTATCCCCTTTCCTTGTTTCCCCTCCTAAAATTCCCTATACCAGCCCCCCTCCCCCTGCTCACCAAACCTCCCATTTCTGTTTCCCTATCTTGGCATTCCCCTACACTGGGGCATCAAACCCTCACAGGACCAAGGACCTCTCCTCTCACTGATGTCCGTCCAGGCCATCCTCTGCTACATATGTGGCTAGAAACACAAGTCCTTCCATGTGTACTCTTTGGTTGGTGGTTTAGTTCCTGGGAGCTCTGGGTTGGTTCATAGTGTTGCTCCTCCTACGGGGCTGCAAACCCCTTCAGCTGCTTCGGTCCTTTCCCTAGCTCCTACATTGGAGACCCTGTGCTCAGTCAATTGGTTGGCTGTGAGCATCCGCTTCTGCATTTGTCAGGCACTGGCAGAACCTCTCAGGAGACAGTTATATCAGGCTCCTGTCAGCAAGCATTTGTTGGCATCCACAATAGTGTCTGGGTTTGGTAACTGTATACAGGATGGATCCCCAAATGGGACAGTGTTTGGATGGCCTTTCCTTCAGTCTCTTCTCCACACTTTGTCTGTGTCTCCTCCCATGAGTATTTTGATCCCCCTTCTAAGAAGGACCAAAGAATCCACACTCAGGTCTTCCTTTTTCTTGAGCTTCATATGGTCTTGGGTATTCCGAGATTCCAGGCTAATAGCCACTTATTAGTGAGTGCATACCATGTATGTTCTTTTGTGATTGAGTTACCTCACTCAGGATATTTTCTAGTTCCATTCATTTGCCTAAGAATTTCATGAAGTCATTGTTTTTATAGTTGAGCAGTACTCCATTGTGTAAAGGTACCACATTTTCTGTATTCATTCCTCTGTTGAGGGACCTCTGGGTTCTTTCCAGCTTCTSGCTATTATAAATGAGGCTGCAATGAACAAAGTGGAGCATGTGTCCTTGTTACAAGTTGGAGCATCTTCTGGGTATATGCCCAGGAGGGGTATAGCTGGGTCCTCAGGTCCAAATTTCTGAAGAACCACCAAACTGATTTCTAGAGTGGTTGTACCAGCTTGCAATCCCACCAGCAATAGAGGAGTGTGCCTCTCTCTCCACATCCTTGCCAGCATCTGCTGTCACCTGAGTTTTTGATTTTAGCCATTCTGACTGGTGTGAAGTGGAATCTCAGGGTTGTTTTGATTTGCATTTCCCTGATGATTAAGGATGTTGAACATTTCTTTAGGAGATTCTCAGCCATTCGGTATTCGTCAGTTGAGAACTCTTTGTTTAACTCTGAACCCCATTTTTTAAAGATTTATTTATTATATGTAAGTACACTGTAGCTGCCTTCAGACACATCAGAAGAGGGCATCAGATCTCATTATGGATGGTTGTGAGCCACCATCTGGTTACTGGGATTTGAACTCAGGACCTCTGGAAGAGCAGTCAGTGCTCTTAACCTTTGAGCCATCTCTCCAGCCCCTCTGAATCCCACTTTTAATAGGGATATTTGGCTCTCTGGAGTCTAACTTCTTGAGTTCTTTGTATATATTGGATATTAGCTTTTTATGGGATGTAGGATTGATAAAGATCTTTTCCCAATCTGTTGGCTACTGTTTTGTCCTATTGGCAGTGTCCTTTGCCTTTCAGAAGCTTTGCAATTTTATGAGGTTCTATTTGTCAATTCTTGATCTTAGAGCATAAGCTATTGTGTTCTGTTCAGGAAAATTTCCCCTGTGCCCATGTGCTAGAGGCTCTTCCCCACTTTCTTTTCTATTAGATTCAGTATATCTGGTTTTATGTGGAAGTCCTTGATCCACTTGGATTTGAGCTTTTTATAGGGAGATAAGAATGGATCAATTTGCGTTCTTCTACACATTGACTGCCAGTTGAAGCAGCACCATTTGTTGAAAATGTTGTCTTTTTTCCACTGCATGGTTTTAGCTCCTTTGTCAATGATCAAGTGACCATAAGTATGTGGATTCATTTCTGGGTCTTCAATTCTATTATTCCATTGATCTACCTTCATGTCACTGTACTAATACCATGCAGTTTTTATGACGATCTCTATGTAGATTACCTTGAGATCAGGGATGGTGATTCCACCAGAAGTTCTATTTATTTATATTTCAAATGTTTTCCTCTTTCTAGGTCTCCCCCCCTGCCCATTCCTCTATTGGTGTGCNATTCTTGATCTTAGAGCATAAGCTATTGTGTTCTGTTCAGGAAAATTTCCCCTGTGCCCATGTGCTAGAGGCTCTTCCCCACTTTCTTTTCTATTAGATTCAGTATATCTGGTTTTATGTGGAAGTCCTTGATCCACTTGGATTTGAGCTTTTTATAGGGAGATAAGAATGGATCAATTTGCGTTCTTCTACACATTGACTGCCAGTTGAAGCAGCACCATTTGTTGAAAATGTTGTCTTTTTTCCACTGCATGGTTTTAGCTCCTTTGTCAATGATCAAGTGACCATAAGTATGTGGATTCATTTCTGGGTCTTCAATTCTATTATTCCATTGATCTACCTTCATGTCACTGTACTAATACCATGCAGTTTTTATGACGATCTCTATGTAGATTACCTTGAGATCAGGGATGGTGATTCCACCAGAAGTTCTATTTATTTATATTTCAAATGTTTTCCTCTTTCTAGGTCTCCCCCCCTGCCCATTCCTCTATTGGTGTGCTCCCCCATCCACCCACCCACTCCCATCTTCCCACTCTGGCATTCCCCTACACTGGAGCATCCTCAGGCCAGAGGGCCTGTCCTCTCACTGATGTGCAACAGGGCTATCCTCTGCCACATATGTGGCCAGCTCCATGGGTCACTCCATGTGTATTCTTTGACTGGTGGTTCAGTTYCYGGGAGCTCTGGGAGGTCTGGCCTGTTGACACTTGCTCCCTTCATTGAGTTTCAAACCCCCTCAGCTCCTTCAGTCCCTTCTCCAACTCTTCCATCCAGGACCCAGTGCTCAGTTCAATGGTTGGCTGCAAGCCTCTGTATTTGTCAGGCTCTGGCAGAACCTCTCAGGAGACAGATAATCAGGTGAGAGATGCTAGAAACTTCTCTAAAGCAGCATCATCTGGACTGAGGAAAGGGATCAAATTCTGCAGTGGATAGGATTCCCCAAATGTCCGTAGCCATGAGCACGGTTTCCAGTGGAGAAAACTAGAACTCAAAAATGCCCTTACCTTCATTTACAAAACATGACTAAAGGAGATACCATGCCATCTGTCTTTCTGACCTGATTTCTCTTGCCTTATTTTCTTCATTCTTAGTAATGACATATTTCTGTTGTGTATCATTCAATACATAAATGATACTTTGTCAATGAAGATGCTTATGTTCAAGTTTAACATTGAATAATAATGTGAAATTTTTCAAACAACTCTAAATGTCTATTTTATGATGAATAATAACACAAAAATGTTCAACATGCTGGGACTGGTGGCATAGTCCTGAAGTATCAGCTGCTTGGGAGGTCGAGATAGAAAAATCTCAATCAGCCTGAGCATCAGAGTGAGTTCAAGGCCTGCTTGCATGACTTAGTGAGGCCATGCCTTCAAATTGTAAAACCCAAACGGGGGCTGGGGGTGTCACCTTGTGGGTACATCCATGCAGATGGCCATTCATTCAAGCCTCAGCACCACAGCTTAAAATAAAGGTTCAGTAAAAGCTTGGTCTATCATCCTGTAAAAGAAAGTTATTGGAGGAACATGCTACTATACTATTTATTGTCCTCAGTTTTAAAGAAGTAAAATGTGACTGTWGGCTGCCTAGAAATGGAGCCTTAAAGGGCCAGAGCCTTAAAGGGCCAGTGCCATAAAGGGCCAGAACCATAAAGGGCTGGAGCCTTAAAGGGCCAGCGCAGAGGCTCCACTACTGATGGACCTGAAACTGATCTCACTGCTCCAGCCTCCCAGAGGCGAACCTTTGGATTCAATAACTGTTCAAACACACAGCATTTACTTTATATCTCAATGTTCACAATACTGAGAGAATATAAGATGTTTTTCTGACATGAAAAAACAAATACATGTGATCTATGACGATTCTGATGAGTGACATAAGGATCCTCAAATACTCAGCCACTCCCCAAAGGCTGCTTCTCCTAGTCTGCTTCTGCTCACTGATACATCTTCACCCTCACTGCCCTTGAGYGCCATTCAAGGTCATGTATCAAAACTGGACACACTTCACCAAGTAGATACTTGTATTTTTAACAYTTTATCACTGTCTCCTACTAAAGGTGGTTTGTTTCCTCTCTGCTACCACAACATCTCCTATTTCTCTCTTTGGCTTAGGACYCGTGGTTAGTTTTTCCATCCTCTCCAGTTTCTAACACAGCCATTAGATTTCAAACTTTCTGCCCTTCAGCTTCAAGAACAATGGCACATAAATCTTCCTTGGATTTATTTTATGTCCAATGAGCCTGTGTTTATTCCGAGACTTAGCCAAAAATGAATGCCAAGTCTTCAAACACTTAGTGCTGTGATATTGTTAATTCTATTGATGCCAACAGTATTAAATTAACTTAGTGATGTTTCTGGAAAAGAGCCTTTGTAAAGAAAGCCAAATTATTAGTGTTCTAAAATGGGAAAAAGAGAAAGAATTAAAAAGAAGAGGAAAGTGAAGCAGTCTTTGATCACCAATGGTAAAAGGAGCAAGAGTCTGCATATAACATAAAAAAGCATGTTTTATTATATGGACTCTAAAGAGTTAGAATCTGGATGTCTCTTTTCTTAATAGATAAGATACTTTTCTATTACTGTCATGAGACACCAACACCAT
>BDUI01010687.1:9389-20836 GCA_002335545.1 Apodemus speciosus
GGCAGGCAGATTTCTGAGTTCGAGGCCAGCCTGGTCTACAGAGTGAGTTCCAGGACAGCCAGGACTACACAGAGAAACCCTGTCTCAAAAACCGAAAACCAAAAAAAAAGGCAGGGGGGATTTTAATGACCAAGGTCTCTTTCCAGAGGGTCAGATAGCTGTAGAATCAAAGCTGGCCTTGGTGAAGTTGATCAGGTGGCTTTGTAGTCTGGACTGAGGTACAGTGGTCATTATCAGTGCTAGCCACTGGCACCAGCTTCCTGGACATAGGAGCCAAGATGGTGCCAGTGGCCTTAGTGGAGATGAGCTGAAGCAGCACAAAGCTACAGTAGCCTGCCACTTTATATGGGGTATGCACTTCTTGTCCCTTAGTAACCCCTCTGCGTAAGGATGGTGGCGAACTTGGCCGTGACGACAGCTCCTTGGAGTATTTAACTCCAGACCAGTGCAACTGCCATAGTCCCCAGGAGCAGTAAATGCTTTGAATCTGGTCTGTTGGCTAGTGCGCTTCTGCCCCAGCACTTACCCTTAAGGGGTGTCCCCAGGAGAAAGTCCRGATTCCTATTCCATGAAGACACTTGCTTCTCATGGSCTTGACCAAGTGCCTCAGCTTGGTGTTAAAGATCCACTCCTTGCCTCTGGTCTTCACTCCATGAATAAAATACTCCTGTGGCCTCAGCCCTGGCTCCTGTCATGACCCCAGAGACTTCTGCAAGGCCTTTGAGGAAGTTCCAGTGGCCTCCCAGGCCTGGGCCCCTGAGCCTCTGGGTCCTCTGATATATCAGCATCAGCTCTCCCTCCGTAGGGGTTTTCCCAGGGAAGATGCAGGAAACAGTTTTAGTGTGGATCCTAAGCACAGGCTGTAAGGGAGATAGTAGGAGGTGCTTAGGAAAGGGAAGGAACACAGCCAGTTTGCAGGCTTCCTGGAGAGCCATCAGGGTGGCTCAGTGGGTGATGAGATGCTTGAGCATGCTTGCTGAGAGAGCCTGACCACCAAACTCGTTCTCTGGATTTGATGTGCAGGAACACTCATTGTCATCCCTGCATTCAGGAAGCTCAGGCAGGAAGCCTGGGTTATGTAGACTCTGCTCAAAAGTCTTGAAAGGGAGGGAAGGGACAGAAGGTAGAAAGGAAGAAATTACATAGAATTGAATTTTGTTACRATATTGGTTGTGAGACGTGATGGGCCAGAGTGTGCTTTCTGACTTAAATACTTCCTAGGTATGTGACCCTAGGCAGGCTACCTGATTTCTGTAAGATTTAGAGATTTGTGTCTTAAGGTTTAAGGTGAGAAGAAAAGCAGACATATTGAAGAGACAAGCCCGGCATGGTGACAGATGTCCAATCCCACATTCAGGAGATCAGAGCAATCTGGCCTGGTCTGCAAGCAAGTTCCGAGCCCACTAAAGCTACACAGTGAGAGCCAGTTTCAAAAACAAGAAACAGAACCAAAAACATCTTAAGACAGATGACTTATATAAATTCTCAGACACAGTTAACCTAAGAACAAAATACCGATTCAATGGAGTGTTTTCAGCCTGGGTTTCTCTGTGTATCCCGACTGGCCTGGAACTTACTGTATAGACCAGACTGCCATTAAAGTCACCGAGCTCCTCCTCGCTGCCTCGACCTCTACTCTTAGCTCATATTTATTTTCTCTTTTTTTAAAGATTTACTTATGTATGTGAGTACACTGTCACTATCTTCAGTCACCCCAGAAGAGGGCTTCAGATCCTATTAGAGATGGTTGTGAGCCACCATGTGGTTGCTGAGAATTGAATTCAAGACCTCTGGAAGAGCGATCAGTGCTCTTAACCATTGAGTCATGTCTCCAACCCATAATTTTTTTTCTTTGATTGTTTTTTTTTTTCAAGACAGGGTTTTTCTGTGTAGCCATTACTGTCTTAGAACTTTAACTGTAGACCAGGCTAGCCTCAACTCAGCGATCCCTGGGGTTAGAATAGGAATTAAAGGCACACACCACCACTCCTAGCTTCAGTATAGTTCTTTAAGCCTGTTTGCCAAATGCAGTTAAGAACTGTTGGGCTTGGGGAAGCGGTACTGTGATCAGAACATAATTTATGGAAAAAAGTTTGAATTAAAAAAACAACAACTGTTGGACCTTTGATATGGTCCAGCAGGTACGGTGATTGCTGTGGAGTCTTACGATTTTGAGTTGGAACCCATGGACCAATGGAAGTAATGAACCAACTCCTGAACGTAGGCCATGGCACATCTGCCTGTGTATAGTCATAATAAACAAATTAGTAGAGATGAAGCGGGCATGGTGGCTGGGCCTGCAGTTCCAGCACTTGGAGGTAGAGAAACTGTTACAAGATTGAGGCCAGCTTTGGCTACAGAGTAAGACCCTATCTTAAAAATAAGCAGAGCACACCTTTAGTACCAGCACCCAAGAGGCAGAGGCAGGCAGATCTCCAAATCTGAGGCCTTGCTGTCTGTCTGTCTGTCTGTCTGATTTTTTTTTTATGTGTATGAATGAGTGTTTGCTTATGTGTATGTCCATGTACCACTCGAGTCTGGCAGTCACAGAGCCAGAGAAGGCATTGAACCCTTATGAGCCAGCACATAAGTTCTGGGAGTCAAAGCCCTGTCCTCTGGGAAGGAGCTGATGTTCTTAACCACTGAGCCATGGCTTAACCCCTGGCTTTCCTTTAGTTTTGTTTATGGTGTACATTCCTGTCTGAGAGATGTCCACTGCCTGGTGTTTGTGCTCTTCCGCACTATATTACTTTTCTGGCCCATTCCTGTCACCTTAAAAAAGGTATTCTTTTGTTTGTTTCTTGTTTTTGAGATAGGGCTTACTATGTACCACTTGTGTGTCTGGCAGTGACAGAGCCAGAAGAAGGCACTGAATCCTTTGTCTGACTGAGATCTCGCTGTACTCTAGGCTGGCCTCTGCTTCCCAGCTGTGGTAGTAAAGGTGTGAACCAGCACCCTCTGCTAGATTTAAGGGGGAAACGGTCATGTAGCCCTGGCTGTCCTTGAACTTGCTCTGTGGATGACGATGACCTTGAACTTCCGATCATCTTGTTGAGCCTGCTGAGCACTGGCCTCTGCTGTGTGCCATTTATAGAGTGTTAGGCATCAAGCCCAGGGCTTCACGGGTTAGAGAATAATAAACTGGTCTAAATCCTAGACCTTATGTATGTCACCTCTACGGTGACTTGATTCTGTCCCACTAAATGAGCAGTTTCTAATCTTGTTTTTATTTTAATTTTATTATTTTGTGTTAGTGTGAGTGTAGAGCTCAGGATAACTTTTGAGAGTTACTTCTCCCTCTGTTGAGAAGTGAACTCAGGTAATCAGCCTTAGACTGACTGCAAGTGTCCTTACATGCCAAATCGTTCTGTTCCCAGTCCCTAGCCTTTTTGAGAAATGTGCTTTTTTTCACTTCCTGCCCTAAGTTTTGTACTGGCATTACAGATTCTAAGGGAGGGTTGCTTCTAACTTCCGGGGCATTTGAGATCTACATGTGTAAGAAACACTTGGGAAGAAAAAGGGGCTCTCTTGTAAAGGAGCTTGCTACCAAGCCTGACGGCCTGAGTTCAGTCCTTGGAACCTACATGGTGGAAGGAGAGAATCACTTAGGGAATAGAAAACACTGAGCTAAGTGATACCGATACAACTGTAAATTAGTCGAGGAGTGGAAGGGTCTCTGAAGAGTGCAGTAAAGTAAGGAGGACAAGCAAATGGGCTGTGTTCAGCCTGGAGTCATAAGTGTCACACAGAGTTTCCTGTGAAACAACAGTTTTTCTTGATTGCCAGTGTGAGTCAATGATACGCTGTGCTTTCTGTGGCTCCAGGCTTAGTAAAACAGGCTTGTGGGACAGAGGCTACCAAGAGCTGTACATTAGCGTGTTCAGATGGTGGGCTTCAGTAGCCAGCTTGGTCAGAAGTACGGTGCCATTGACAGGTCCCTATCATGGTGAATCAGTATTGACGTGGTATATCTGGATAAGATGCTGTGCTAGATTCTGGGAAGGACTGGAAAACAGCAAGGCTCTGCCTGTTCTCTACATGTAACTTACATTGAGTAGCTGTTAGTATTGTGGGGGTGGGGGTGGGGTATAYAGGTGTAATTGGCAGCAGAGGGAAACGAGAAATACACATCTGGAATAGTCACGGTGGTGGTGTGGAGGGGAGAGGTTCTTCCAGCTGTGAGAGTTGGAGGAGACTTTAGAGGTGAGCGCAGTTGGTAGGAATTGGAGGGAAGGTAGAATTCACGCAGGCACAGAAGAGCAGCTAGGCCAGGCCAAAGAGCAGGAAAAGATAGGAAAGGATGGAGAATGTCAACTCCCAGTGTGCTTGAAGTAGGAGCAGAAAATTGAGACTGCGGGGTCTGGGTCCAAAGTGCGGGGACTTGGTTCTTAGCTGCTGTAGTCACTGAAGGTTTTTGAATAAAGAAGCTCTGTTCTCATGTAGCTTCACATCTGGCAGCAGGATAAAAATTGGAGGAAGCAAACTTAGTGACTGAGCAGCCTATAGTAAGATTTAGTCAGACCTAAGCGGGGTTTAGAAGAATGGCGTAGTGACACATGGTGTTATATAATATAGTCCCAGCTGCTCAGGAGACCAAGGCAAGATCACTTGAGACCAGGAATCCCAGCCTAGCCTGGGCAGTAGTGTTATGTGACCCTGTCTCTGTCGTGTCCCTCTGTCTCCTCTATTTTTATTTATGAGTCTGTGTGTGTTTATGCCACATCGTGGAAGTTCACAGATGCTGGAAGAGGGCCTCAGATCTCCTGGAGCTTGAGTTACTGATGGTTGTGAGCCAATGATGTAGGTGCTGGGAACTGAACTCCCATCTTTGCAAGAGCAACAGGTGTGCTAAAGTGCTGTGCCACCTCTCCAGCCCCTGGAGAAAGATAAGAGTTAGAGGATACTGGTCTCATCTCTCAGCTAGAAACTTAGCGGGATTTAGAGAACAGCTTGAGTTTATTTAGAAAACATGTTTCATGCGTCTGCTCTGTGCTGTTGTGTCTCATTCAGAGAAATGAGTAATGCACAGTTGTCTTGAGGAAGCTCTCAACTGAACACTAACACTTTACAGATGAGCTAGAAAATACTAAAAAGTTTGGTAGTTAGATCAAAATGTTGGAATACTGTCATTTGAAATAATCATGTACCCTTTACCAAGGAAACCTGCAGGATAATAGTATTTGAAAAGTAAGTAGTAGAGAAAATGAAGGCAAACAAACTTGGTGCATGCTTGTAACCTCAGCACCGAGAGGCTGAGGCAGCAAGGTCATGGCATTTGAAGCCAGCATGTGCCTCCTGGCTGGTACTCAGTATTCTTGGAGCGTTAAGAGAGGGAAAATCCTAGAATATTTGATCTGAGAAGTGGAAGAGGCAGCAACACACAGGTGACTCTAAAAAAGGAGACAGATGAAAAGCCGGAGGGGAAAATGAAGTGCTGTGTTAGAAGCTGTTAGGAGGCTGGTGTCCGCAGTTCTAACCTCTCCGTCTTTTTTCTCTCCACCTCTAGTCTGTTCATTACCAACAGAGGTAAGTCCTGCTCAGTCGGTGGGTTCTTCGTTCTCTTTTCTGCATATGACATCACTCAATGTTAGAGATAATCTAAGAACTTCTGTTTTTCATTTCCTATCATTTGATAGTGTTTCAACTTTTATCTATAGAGAACTTTGGATCAGAATACTTTGTGTGTGCCGCGTGCGTGCGTGCGTGCGTGCGTGCGTGCGTGCCATGTTCCACAGTGCACTTGTGCAGGTCCGAGGACAACTTGGAGTTCTCTCCTATCCTGTGGGTCCCAGCTTGGTGGCAAGCACATGAACTCACTGAGCCATCATGTGATCCTGGATCAGAATACTTTTTATCTTAAAAATTAGACTTTTGACTTGTACATGTACTCTGTTACTTGCTTGTTTTTTAGTCTTAGCCAGGTGTGATGGTGCACGCCTTTTAATCCCAGGCCTCAGGAGGGTAGAGGCAAGTGAATCTCTTGTTTGAGGCCAGCCTGGTCTACAGAGTGAGTTCCAGGACAGCCAGGGCTACACAGAGAAACTATCTCAACCAAAAATGAATGAATGTTGGAGGGTCTTACTATCTTGCCCAGATTATCCTTGAACTCAAGTGTTCAAACAATCCTCCTGTCTCGGCCTCCTAAGGAACTGTGACTAAAGATGTCCTTTTTTCTTCAAAAAGATTGAGTTAYGTATCTTTTTTATGTGTATGTGCCTACATGAGTTGTGTGTATTGTGTGTGCATAGTGGCCTTAGGTCAAAGAAGGTAGTGGATTCACGAGACATGGAGTTACAGATGGCTGACAGCTGACGTGTGTGCCAGAACCTAAATCCAGGTCCCCTGCAAGAGCTATAAATACTCTTAGCTGCTGAGTGTCTCTTGGCTATAGGTTTTAGATTTTTGTATGGAAGTCATGAGTAGTCAGCTGATGGAAGCAAAGTAAAACCTGAAAGCCAAGACTTACATGCTTGAGTAGAGGAAGAATGAGGAGTAAACTGTGTAAGACTTTCTTTCAGTCAGGCTCTGTGGACAGTCAGGAAAATACTGAGGGCTGTGCTTTTGTATGTGACTTCCGCCCTCYCTCTTGTTTCTCAGACTCGGTGGCCCGCTGTGTAGTTTATGACTTTGACCTCACAGTCCTGGGCCTGCTCCTGAGTGCTGGTCTCACAGGCATATGCCTGTGCACTTGGCTGTTACTCTTCCTCCTGATCTGGGCTTCTATTTCTTAGGGAATATTTCCTGAGGGTGAGTCAGCTGAGGCTGAGCACGGTGCCCTGTAATCCAGCACTCCACAGGCCAGCGGAGTTGGATGTAGAGGACTCCCTGGCCACACAGTGAGACAGGAGAGTGTGCAGCTTATTATTCTTTATGTAGGGAGTATATGGGATGGTTTTTAATGAAACTATTGATTGAAATGCATGATTTCTCACTTAATTGTTCGGTTTCTTTCTCTTCTAGTACTGTGAATACATGCCTGATGTCGCTAAATGTAGACAATGGCTAGAGAAGAACTTTCCAAATGAATTTGCAAAACTTACTGTAGGTATGGACCTTTCCCCCTTTTTTTAAAAGAACATTGTTTCGTTTTAAAGTTAGAATTGTATTGAACAAATACACGTGGGAATTTTAAACATAAGAAAGTTTAACTTGGTGGGGGGGTGGCTAAAGAAATGGCTCAGCAGTTAAGAGCACCGAGTTCAATTCCCAGCAACCACATGGTGGCTCACAACCATCTGTAATGGATCTGATGCCCTCTTCTGGTGTRTCTGAAGACAGCTACAGTGTACATATATACATAAAATAAATAACTTTTTTTAAAGATTTATTTTTATGTTTATGAGTATCTAACTGGCAGATCTCTGAGGAAGATTCGGTCTCACAAATGAACTGCTGTTTCGTTTGTGGAGCAGCATGTGAACGTTATAATTTAATCCATCTTTTTCTTTTTGAGACAGGGTCTCGTGTAGCCCATAAGTCACTGCATATCATGGCTGGCCTCACGTCCCTATCCTCCTGCTCCAAGTTCCCAAACCTTGGCACAGGGGCATGCCGCATGCGTTGGCTAAATGGAATTTTTTCCCAGTTGGCTGTAAGGCGACTTTTCTTTTATGATCATTGACATTTAGATTGGACTTCTGTTACATCCCTGCGGTTCTTAACTGCAGCTGTCACGTTAATAACAAGTTGTTTATATTGTTTATATTGTATTTTTATTTCTATTTTAACAATACAGGTTGTTTTGTTTTGGAGACAATCTCACCATAACTCTGGCTGGCTGGCCCAGGGAGGAGGGTAGGAAGAAAGAAAAGGAAGTTTCCCTTTTTTCCTTTTTTATTATTACTTTTAGATTTTATTTTTATTTCATGTATATAGATGTTTTGCTTGCATGTGTGTCTGCGCACAACATATATGCCTGGTGCCTATGGAGTCCAGAAGAGGGTGTCGGATCCCCTGTAGCTGGAAGCTGGGGCTCCAGATCACTGTAAGCCACCATGTAGGTGCTGGTCCTCAGACCTGCTCCTCCGCAAGAGCAGCAATTGCCCTTGCTCGCTAAGTCAGCTCTGTAGTCCCGTGAGAAATTTTCTTGATCTCAGTGTTTTGCTTAACTTCCATGTGGCTAAAAAAGAATCATAATTTGTGAGCTAGGTGTAGTGACACATCCTGTAGTCCTATGACCTGGGTGGCTGAGGCAGAGACTTGCAGGGTGTTTTGTCTTTGTTTTTAGATTTTTGAGAGAAGGTCTCCTTATGTAGCCCTGGCTGTCCTGGAACTCACAATGGAGACCAGGCTGTCCAGTAACTCAGAGATCCACCTGCCTCTGAGTGATGGGATTGAAGGCCTGAGTCACCATATCTGGCTTTAGGGTTTTTGTTTTGTTTTGTTTTAAACTATTATTTTTTTTAAGTTAGGTGTGTGTACACTTATGTGCAGGTGTCTGAGGAGGCCAGAGGTGTCAGGATCCCCTTGGAGCTGGAATTAACAGTTAGAAGCCACCTGATGTGAGTGTTGGAAACTGAACTCTCTTCAAAAGCACCAAATGCTCTTAACATCTAAGCCATTTCTCTACCCTGTTTCTTGTTGAAACAGGCTTCACTATGTAGTCCATTGTTCTTTATCACCACCTCTATAGCAGGTACCTAAAATAACAGACTTATAAGGAGAAAAGGCTAATTTTGCCCATGGTTCATCTTAGAGACCTCAGTCCTTTGCTGTGAGCCTGTTGCTCTGTGCCTGCACTAAGGCAGCAGGAGTTGTTCATGCCTGGGAAACGGAAGGGAGAGACTGGCTCCCATGGTCTCCTGGGTGAAGCCCCCAGTGACCGGCTCTTTCTAGACCATTGTGCTTCTGACTTGATGAAACCCTTCTTCTACGCACCCCCTGCCCCCCAAAGCAGGAATACCTTCTTGGGGGCTAAGTCTTTAGAACCTGGGCCTTTGGAGTACTTAACCAGACTGTGCCACTTACTGTAATACTGTAGAGTTGAACTTCATTCGAGTATAGCAAAGCCATTTGTATTTTAGATACTTAATCAGTGTAAAGTAATACTTTACTTACTTATAAGGTTGTTCAGAAGTGAATTTTAAAAACATTTAGTGTTGTAGCTAAGTGTGTGTGTGTGTAGGCCAGAGGACAATTTGTGGGAGCTGTGTTGTCCACCATGCAGGTGCCAGGAATAAACTCATGTTGTTAAGCTTTGAAGGARTGCCACATCCATCGAGCCATCTCAACAGTCCTGTCCTGTTTTGTTTCAAGACAGCTCTCTCGTAGACCTGGCTAGCCTCAAACTTGCTATGCAGTGGAGGATGTCCTTGGACTTTGTATTTGTATGTGTGTTTGTTTTTTGTTTTTTTTCCTTCTAGCAGTTGGAGAAGAGTTTATTGGGGGAGATGAGAGGAAACCCATAAATGCAGCAGACACACAGAAAAAAATGTCCTCAGCAGTACAGAACGGGCACTGTTCACTTGCCTGCTCTTGGGTTGGTCAGTTTGAAGGAAGCAAGATGGTTGGTTGGCCCAGAACTATTGCGAGGCATGTCAGGAGCAGAGCGAGCGGCTAGTGGGGACTAAGCCTGCACAGCCTGTTTGAGGTTGCTGGGCTTTTGTCTCGAGTCTGGAGGGTGAGGACCAAGCCGGCCATCTCGGAAACATGCCACCTTTATTGCCTAGCCGTGGCCTCTCTTCCCTTTCTGTATGCCTACCACGGCGTCTGCCGAGCTCCTGATTTCTCCTTCCCTTTTCTCAGAAGTCACCCTAACTGCTGTTAGGGAGGAAGATGTATGCAGCAGTCCCAGTGTCTCAGAGGGGAGACTGTGTAAGGTGCCACAAAGAGACCTCACCAGTGGCACATGAGATGTCAGCATAAGACACCCATTTGGTGATGGTGTGTCTTTGGAGCTTGCCATATGAGTGTGGTAGCATTCATAACATAAAACGTGAGGCTGTAATTACTGCTGAGAATGAAGTCGGAAAAAAGCTGGGGCAGCTTTGCCTGTATCAGAGGAAGAGGGCAATCTCAGGGACCCTTGACAGGCTCCGTATCACCTTGAGACATGATTTTTCTGCCACCATTGTCTACCGTAAGACGTGGACTATAGAGGGAGCCATTTGTCCACTTTAAGAGTTGAAGGAATAAACAGCACAGTGGAGCACGCCTTTAATCCCGACTCTCGGGAAGCAGAARCCAGTGGATCCCTGAGTTTGAGGCCAGCCATATCTACACTGAGTTACAAAACAGAGAGAAACCTTGTCTCAAAAATCATAAGAAGCAAACAAGAAAAACATTGGCCATTGAGTTTCTTTGATTGTAATCTTGTGGGGAACATTTAGATACAAGGTTAATGAGGAAAAATTTTTGGCCTCCTGGTTAACAAAAGTTTTGTTTAATAAGATGAGGCATAACTTTGTAGCTGGCATAAACATTAGAATCCTGTAGAAGGTTTAATAGCAGCATTTTACTAGTAAGAGATGCCTCTATTGATAGTCCTTAAAGAAAGAAAATCTGAGACAAGCAAAAATGATAGTCTAGAGGTTTTGATCAGGTTTCTTTTCTCTGTCAGTTAAATAATTTTAAAAAAATAGGAAAAATCTGGTAGCAGTAGAGAAATCTCAAGCACTACAATCAGCAGTTGTAAAATGGCGTTTATTGGGAGTGAGGAAACACCCGCCCGCAGACACACTTGGAAAGCCAAAACTTCCAAGCCTTGCTCTTCTGATCCTCCTGCGTCCGCCTCAGTGCTGGAATTAAAGTGAGGGCAGAACCCAGGGCTTTGTGCATTCACACCTGAGCCACATCCTCAGCAGGTGGTTTCTTTCTTTTTTGAAAATAGTATAAAATGATGTTCATGCTCCTGTTTCATTGTTCTATCCAGAAAATTCACCCAAACAAGAAACTGGAATTCCTGAAGGCCAAGGACCAGTAGGGGAAGAGGAGGAGAAGAAAAAACAAAAGAGAGGTAAGTGCCCCGCCCAGTTGGGATTTATGCAGACGTTCCTTCCCTTCACAGAGGTAGGCGGGGTGAAGGGCTGTTAGCTGAAGTGCAGAGCATGGTGGCTCATGCTCCAGATGTTAGTGTTGGAGAGACTGAGGCCAGAGCACTGCTGGGACTCAGAGCCAGCCTCAGCTACACAATGAGACTCTGGTCTTAAAAAAAGATCTCAGTGAGTTCCCGGACAGCCAAGGGTGTGTAGAGAGACCCTGCCTCAAAAGGAGAAACAAAATTTACCCAAAACACATGCACTGCCTGCCCTATGTGCATTCAAAATGCAACCAGCCTGCTGAAGGTTCCTTTCTGTTGGGATCAAGTGGTACTTATACTAAGCTTTCTCCTCTCTAGAACAGTCTTTGTGCTGGAGCACCCCTCCCCTAGTCACCTCCTCCTCACTGTTTTGTGACTAAAATCAGCTCGCTCTCGCTCTCTCTCTCTGTCTCTCTCTCTGTCTCTCTCT
>BDUI01010688.1:9031-22357 GCA_002335545.1 Apodemus speciosus
CCTAACCCTAACCCTAACCCTAACCCAATGAATGAAAGAAAAGCACAAAAACTTCTCTCATAAATATATTTTAGAACCATTACTTTTGTTTCTTTCACAAACAAATTGTTATTGTCCCTTTTTATTTTGTCTTTTTTAAAATTAATCATTCCATTTGTTTACGTCTCAAATGATCCCATTTCCTGGTTACCCCTCCAAAATCCCCCCATTCTACAACCTCCCTCTCCTCTCTCCCATTTCCTTGATGACGGTGATCCCCAGCAACCCACTCTATCCAGCTCCAGCTCCAGCCCTGTAGTATCCCCTACACTGGGTTATTAAACCTCCATATGACCAAGGGCCTCACATATCATTGGTGTTAGCCAAGGCCATCCTCTGCCACATTCGTGTGAGATGCCACCTGACATAAGTCAGAATAGCTAAGATAAAAAACTTAGGTATCAGCAGATACTGGTGAGGATATGGAGAAAGATGAACACTTCTCCATTGYTGGTGGGACTGCAAGCTTATACAACCAATCTGGAAATCTGTTTGGTGTTTCCTCAGAAAATTGGACATAGTACTTACTACCTGAGGACCCAGCTATACCATTCCTGGGCATATACTCAGAAGATGCTCCAAAATATAGCAAGGACACATGCTGTACTAGGTTCATTGCAGCCTTATTTATAATAGCCACAAGCTGGAAAGAACCAAGAAGTCCTTCAACAGAGGAATGGATACAGAAAATGTGGTATATTTACAAAATGGATTATTACTCAGCTATTAAAAACAATGACCTCATGAAATTCTTAGGCAAGTGGATGGAACTAGAAAATTTCATCCAGTGTGAGGTAACCCAGACACGAAAGAACACACATGGTAAGTATTCACTGATTACTGGATATTAGCCCAAAAATCACAATGCCCATGATACAACCCACAAACCATGTGGAGCCTAGGAGGAAGGAAGACCAGAGTGAGGATTCTTCAGCCCTGCACTGAGGAAGAAAGAGGATGATCACAAGAGGTAGAGGGAGGGGGAACTGGGAGAGAGAAGAGGGGAGCAAATAAGGGGGGGAAGTTTCAGGTACTAGAGGGGTCAGGGTAGAGCAACAGAGGGTCAGGAAATCGAATATAACTATATAGCAGGGGGGGTAAGAAAATAAGGATAGCCAGTAGACGGTCCCAGAAGCCAAGGAAATGAGAGGCTCCAAAGACCCAATGGGACTACTTTAGCAGAGATGGGGAGATAGAACCTGTTATTGTCCTTTTATATTGGTATATTTTTCTTTTAAATTATCATTAGCTCTTTCAAAATTTACTGCGAATATTTTTACAAGCAAAGGGGGGAACCCTTTATTTCTTTATGCTACTTCTTTTTAAAAGTATCTTGCCATATATTTTGATCATTTTCTCTACCCCCCCCCCATTTCTCCTCCAATTCAGTACCCAATCAACTCTGTGTCCCTTTTGCAAAATACATTGAAGCAAATTTGTGATTTTGCAGTATTCAAAGATATTTTCCAGTCTTCCTCTGGGAATTGGTGAACTTCCCTTAGCTACCTCATAAAGAAGAATTTTCTCCCACATTCCCAGAAGCTAGTAATAGCTCCACTGCTTGTGTGGGACTGCATGCCCAACTCTTCTTCACTCTGGGATTTATTCCAGTTTGAATTTTTATGCTTTGTTCATGCTATTGCAACAACTGAGTTATATGGGTTGTTTCTGTGTACAGAAGATAATGTTTCCTTTTAGTCAACTACCACTACAGGCTCAGTGTGTGTGCCCACTCATCCACAGTGATCCATGATGGGATGTAATGTGGTATTTAAACTTCCTTCAAATGAGCATTATACAGTCTCTAATCTCTATACGTTCGCCATGTTAATGTTTACCATTGTTTATGTTAATAATTATTTACTACAAACAGAAGCTTCTCATGTGAAGATGTGAGCTTCATTGATATATGGGCCAAAAAATAAGTTACTAGATATTGACTTAATCCTGTGTCTATTCATTTGAATTAATGATGATAGAATCATGATCCTTTGAAAGTCTTCATTTTCTTCGAGTTCTCATTAATTTATTCCTTCATATATAAACTATGGGCATCCATAGTGATATTAGTTAAGAAAGCACAGAAAGTCATGGTTGTATATCAACAAACCTATTTCTTACTGAAGGTTAAGCTGATTTAGATTGTGTTTAACTAAGCTTGTTTCTAAACTGGAATTGGATTGCGTTTGTCGTCCTCTTTTAATATGAAGAAACCTGACATAGATGATGATGAAAGAAGTGCAGATGGTTCAGAAAATCTGAAGCATAATGCATGCTCTGCTCCCCTTCTGTACTAATACTCCTGAAACAGAGAAATGTATACACTGATACTCCACCTTGACTATGCCAAAAACACATTTCCCCTGCTTATTGGAAGAGAGCCTGCAAAGCAATAAGACAACTCACTTTGCTTGATGCTTTAAGGCTGTAGAACCTTGGTAATGAGTTCTACTGGATCTTTGAATATGCTTCAGTCTTAAGCACTATCTACATGTGAGGAGCTTGAGGGATTGGGTGAATTTGGTGCAAAAAGTGATCTGAAAACGTTTTCGCCTGCATATAATGTTTACGTGTTTTCAAAATTCAATGTTTATTTAATTAGGGAGGTTCATATGGGCCATAGCAGACAGAGGTCAAAGGACAGTTTCTGTGCATCTCTTATCTAGTTCTATTATGTTTCAGGGGTTAGATACAGATTTTCAGATTGGTAGGCAAGCACCTTTACTCACTGATTAATACAACAAATCCATCCATCATATTTGCTGATGATTGTATTATGCAAAGTAATATGTTCAACTTTCTTCATTAAAACCTCTGAGACAAGATTTTCTATTTTAGTTACCTAAATAATTGGTCCTAAATCCAAGAATCCCTTGCTCTGGACATAGTGAGAAATATGAAGGAAATGAAAAGGAAATCCCTAAAGTATGTGTGATTATGTAAAAGAGAAATACAAAGGCATCCCAAGATGAGATTCTCATTTGGGGAGATTCATTTCTTGGTCTCATGAGTGATGTGATTTTCAACGGTTTTTGGATCTATTAATGAAATCAAACTTCCAATTATTTCTTAGCACTTAGAGCACATAAAAATTACATATAGAAAATTTTCAATATTACTTTCTTAAACTCAGTGTTCTCATAGAGAATTGCAATAACATCAACATGTATTCCATTGCTTAACTCTTCCCTGCTTACTGACAAAATCCATTGTTTTTCTAGAAAAATAACATTTCTACAGAACACATTATGCATAATCTGTTGAAACATTTCTCTGTGAAAGGTTTTTTCCTGTTTTAAGTTAAGGTTACCCACTGTTTATGAAATATTTCATTTTAAAAATCTCCTTTGAAAGCCTGAAATGCAACATTGTGCTTCTATGGAGTTCTTTCTAACATACTTTGCTTTCATTTCGGAGGAATTATGCATTAAATATTAGCTCTAGTTTCTGCTGTGTTACTTTATACACATTCCTTTACATCTCCACACATTATCCTCACTCATATGAAAGAACCATTAACTCCATAAAGTAAGATTAAACTTTACAAAATAATTTTTCTCTGGGTGAGTGAGTCAAGGATGCTATATCATGTTTTTCATAGACAGAGAAAAGTACTTTAAAGACCATTTATAAAGATCACTTTTAATGTACTTAAATATTTTAGTAGAAAAAATATGAGAAATCATAAATGGCATACTTTCATAATTTCTACCTGTCAGAATATACTAAGTAGTRAAGTGCATTTATTTAAATCAGAAACTTCGACTGTCTCCATATGTAAAATTAGAGAATTTTATTTGATTTAATGAATATTTATTCATGCTAGGCATTGTGTGGTATTTGGGGAAGTAAATTTTAAGTGGTTTCATCTATCCCCAAGAAGTTCACAAGCAGATATGACAATGGTTTTGATAGAACTTTGTGACATATAATAACACATTAATAATCTGAGTCTCTAGAAGACACAAAGCTCATGCAAGAGAAGTGAGATATGATTGGGACAAGGAGAGGTAGTAGCATATGTTAAATAAATAACCTTTACCATCTAATGTGTTTTGGTTGGTAGAAATTATACAAGCATATTATTTATGCTTTCTAAGTCTGTATTTTTATTAAGATGAAAGGTGGTTTTTAGAGAATAACAGGGTGGATGTAGAGAGCCTGGGATCTGTGAAATCAAAATTCATTTGCAAAGATAAGCTTCCTGAACCTTTAACATATGCTGTTGTTTGTTGATGGAAGTTGTTGATTTACAATGTGTTCCAGTATAAGTCATAAATTAAATCTATGGGCCCTGGAGAACCACCTGTATCTATCAGTTTTAGAGTGACAAGATGGGCTTAAGGTTCAATGAGATGAGCTCTCAGACAATAAATAGAACATAGTAAATGGAAAGTGATTCCCCGATTAAATCAGTTATGGAATGGGGAGTAGATGCAGAGGATGTGGTGGAGTTGGTAATGGTGATCTCTTCTGGGCTAGAATCTAGACAGTTGCTGCTGTTCAGTTGAGAGGAACACCTGATTTAAGAAACACCTGTTTATTTAGTTATCATTAATGACACCATGAATAATGACTTATTTGGGATTTGTAAATATATATTATATGTATTTCTTTATTAAATTTTATATATATACATATTATATATAATCATGCCAAAATATACATAGTAGAAATATTAGTCTGTGAGAAGAGAACTTGCCCAAGTAAAGAACACTATGAATACAACCGAACAGCAATTTTAGAAGTAATGTTTGAATTTGAAAAAGTAAAGTCTTTGTGTGCAGGTTAAAGATAAGTTGCCAGTAAGACCTCAAGCTCTTGTATCCAGCTACCATTTGAAATTCCACATTTGTAKTTTGGGGAGTGAGATTCCCTAGCACTGATTTCAGGTGGAAAGTGGGAGAATACTCTGAGAATAAATGATGTCTATAAAGAACACACTGAAAGAAGAGTTGTTAAAAATAAAATGAAAGCAAGTACAGATGTCTAGTGATTGAAAAAAATAAAAAGAGTTCATCAAAAAGAAAAATGTGAGAGCTCAGAAAAACTAGAAGACTGTTTAGTAGAAAATTCAATGGGTAAAAAAAAAAATTGTCTTAAGAAGCCAGAACACACTGAGTTTTAAACTGTGACTAGAGGAGAAAGAGACATTTACCAAAGTTAAAAGTGTAACAACCATAATACATAGTTAGGGGATTGTGAAAGCAAAATTTAGATTTTTATGTGATAGAGAGGTAGGTGTGTGTGTGTGTGTGTGTGTGTGTGTGTGTGTGTGTGTGTGTGTGTGTGTGTGTGTGTGTGTTGGGGGTATAAATGTTAGTTACATGTATGCCAGAATGGTTATGGTTGTAAATATATGAACATTTTGTGTTCACTGTTGAGACAAATACACAAGTAAAAGCGATTTCAAAAGAGGAAGGGTTATTTTGGATGGCAGTTTCTAAATTTCAATGCTTGCTCCATGTCAGTGGGACACATGTTAAGTAAGAACATCAGGATAAAGCGGGCATAATGTAGCAGTGGAGACATCCTGATACTGATTAAAGATTCACCATCTATGTCATCCACGAGTAATGCTATATGTTTTCACATAAAGTTTCAAATCAAATTACACTTTGTGAATAAAAACTGTGCTTTCCTGTACAGATGAAAGTTTAGTTTGAGTGCATGTGGATTTYGGTATCTTTTCTTTTAATAGTTTTATTTTTTTATTAATGTGCAGTTTATTCACAGCTGTCTGTGGTGATCAGAAGAGGGCTATATATCTGTGGGCTACGGTTATAAGCAATTGTAGGCCGACTGATATAAGTACTGAGACATGAACTCAGGTCCTCTAAAAGAGCAATATGTACTTCTTAACTATTGAGCCATCTCTCCTGGGTTTTGGTTTCTTAAAGTGACAGTGCATTAAGTATATTCTATGCTGGGAAGCTGTCAAACATGTAAGGTGACATATTTCTATTGACATCATAAATTCAAAGTTAGAAATCTTCTGAGAAATTGTATGTGGTGAGCTATCCATATTATTTTCTTTACAGCAATATAATGTCATTTGTCTTTGCTAGTAATCAAGGCAACAGAAGTTAGGAAGACTATACTTGACTGAGAAACTGACTGGTAAAAATGTATATAACTTCAGTTAAGATTTTCTACAGAGGATGGATCCTAAACTCACTTCAATTTTGCTATCAATTCCAAGACAAATATGTTCTCACAGCAGAGAAATCGCTTGCATTAGGTATTTAAAAAAATAACCAGCAGCAAATTCAATGTGCCTGTGAAACATAATGTACAGTAGATAAATCTTTCATGAAATGTTAGCTGATACAGCCTGATGGAAGTGGAACCATCTATTATAGTGACGGGGGATTTCAAACAGCCGACCAGGCCTACAGCTGGTGACATACATAGACACACATCCATTGGTTACATTGTGGCCAACTAGGATGAAACTCCAGAGTCAGCTCTTCAGCATAACAGAGGTAGTACTTTTTAGCATAACCTACAAAATCCCTTCAGTGTGACAAGGGGGTAGCAACTTTGTCACACACCTAAACTTTCAACCATGCTCAAGGCAGAGTAGAGAATCTCATTCTTCAAGGCCAACTTCAAGGAAGAGGATATTGATTTATAGAAAATGACACTCGACATAAAGGATAATGACACATAGATTACAGATGCCACCACAACATATGGAAGAGTTCTTGAATCAGCAAACGAGAAGGGTCAATAATGTGAAGAGTGAGAGTTAGATTTATTATCCAGCTTTATTGCTCTGTGATTTATGAATCGACACAGATGGCAATGATGTAGCATCATATCCACAAAAACGATGCAATAAAGATTATTAAAGTATCTAACAGTGCCTTTTAAATTTCACCAGGAGCTGGATATATTTTGGAGTACACTCCTTTTTTAGAAAGAGGACACACTGGCTTTTAAAAGAAACTCAGATTGTCCTTTCCTTTCACTATATCTTTGCTTTTGCTTATTCTGAATTGGGAATTGGTTTTTATACTGGTCTCATTGCTTTTTTCCCTTTTTTTGGTAATGGTATATATATAACTGACATGGTCAACAAGGAGACAAAATTCCATAGACAGATATCAAAAGACAATATAGAAAAATTCGTATTATCATATGGAATAGAACACCTACATTGGTATTCTTTATTTTCTTGACTRTTGATAATCAATACTGACTATTGTTATTCAACATGCTTGACTGTTTAGGGACTCCTATTTCTTCTCTGTAAACTTCAACTATAGAACCAGTAAATTTCACCCTTCAACATTTTAATATAAATAGATAATTCCAGAGATACACTGGTGTATAAGGATTGAACATTTGAAGGTCATGTGCATTTTAATGCAACCTTGATCTATTGCCTTGTTACAACTCTATAGAACCCCGCACAACCTTAAACTGGCAATATTGTCACTTTCAAAGGAGAAGATGGGGAATCCATCTTTCCATTTACTCATTTAAAAAATACCACATTCTAAATTTGCTTTCATATTTTATTTTAAAATATGAAAATTTTAAAATAACAATGCCTACAAATTGAATTATCCAAGAAAAAAACACTTCCACAAATGTATAAAAACATCAACAACAACAAAACAACAGAAAAATGTCTATTTCCTACAACTATTTCAGAAAATAGTAAAATATATATCCTTCTTCATTGTACAAAATTCAGATTTAGCTTCACAGATACTATATTTTTAGTTACTGCACAGTGGCATACAAATCTATGCCAGTATTGTTCCAAACAATTGCATTTTATTTATGAATGTTAGTTTTTCCCCAAAGGAGATACTGAAAATAATATGTACTTCTGTACAATGTTGCCTACCTCTTTTAAGACACGTTATACCTCTTCAGCTCTTTCTTTTATCAAACCTGTGAATAATCTTGTCCATCTCCAATATCTTGTTGCCTGGGGCTGTGAAAAATTGACTATGCATCAGCTTAGCACACATTCAATTATATTTTCTCAGTTGTGCAGCCTAAGATTGTGATTTGTGAAGTGTCAGATCCATCCAYTTCCTTGTCAAAATACCTTTTGACTATATTATATACAGTGCAACCATCTGTCACACTGACAATTCTAACACATGCTATTTCCTTTAGATAGTCTACATTGTTAAACTTGGACACAATGCTCTGCTTCTTTTCTACCAAAATCAAATCTTTTCCCTTTGATCACAAACTGAAGGTTTCCACACTGGAGCATTTTCTATTCTGCTATACTGTTTATTATGTTGAAACATTTACAGCCTAGTTGACAACATTTTACCTTTTTCCTAAATCTATAATTTATTTTATTTGTACATCATATATTACTCTGGAAACTATGTAATGTTTGAATAAGCTTGCTGCATTTTCTGGGTGTTAGATTCTAGAAAATAATCATTATAAGATCATTCATTTCCAAGTGACATCTGTTTCCAGCAGAGAAGCCACATATATATGTCTCGGGATATAAAAGAACCAAGCTCAGACTATCAACAGACAAACAAAGCCCATAGTTTCCATGGGACCAGTGCATAAGCCAAGTGGGTTTCTACAAACCTGTCTTAAGAATTTCAGCTTTTAGCTAATGGAGCTCTAAAACACTAATCTGATGTTCTTGTTTCATAACTAGGAAAATATTTCCCCTGTTTCCTAATAGGAGATAGTTGGTTAATGAAAAATAAACAAACAAAAAGAAACATGATTAGTGTGAAGAAATGTTAACTTCCTACTTAGAATGATTATTTCCTGGAGGAAGGGCATTTGTTTGGGCATTGATGTGTTTTTTGTGTCCATAGAAGTACTCAGCCCATTCTGGGAAGGCAATCAATAAATATGGATTTAAAGATTGGATGTCTCCTTTCATGTTCTGGAACATGTCACCTCCTCTATTCATAACTATTGTTTGGAATGATCATTGAAATATGAGGCACAGTTACTTCTCTGCAAGCTATCTGACCTTAATAACCCTATTTAAAAATCAAACTGCCCTCTAGAAACCATCTTGCAATATGATCAACATCTGAGAGATACTTGCTGATTATTTAGTACACATTTTTTTAAATTTTCTCTCATTATTTGAACCCAATAAGGACAGATATTTGCATACTTTTATCTTTTCTCCCAATTTCTGGTAACCATGATCTTAATAAATCTGAAGCAGAGCTTGACACTGTGTGGAGACTATGATTTCTGTATACTGAAGCTATGGATTGCAGTGAATTAAAGAAAGAGTTACTTGATTTCATTCATTGACAGAAGGCTAAAAAGTATTTTTTTTTTAATTTTTAAATTGTAAACCAGGTCAACTAAATAATTTTGGCTATCATAAACAATAAATATTTTTGCACAGCCAGTTATTTAAATAGGGGAGCGTTGCATCCTTTGGAAAATTAGAGGTGTGGTTGGCATGTAGGTAAATAGGAATAGGTGTGTTGAATAATAGAAAGAATGAAAGCACTTGAAAAGCATGTACATAGATATTTCTTTGCTACATATTCTAGGAATGTGTGTTTTGTATCTTTAAGAAGGCATGCTTWATGTCTATCACAATATTTGACAGGTGTCAAGTACAGGTGTTTCTACACTTATGCTGACCTGTTTGATTTTATGCAGGTTCGTAAACAATATGTATCCAAAAGAAACTTAGTTTCACATACTTTCATTTTTATCTCTTCCTGGGCCAGTGATATGCAATATTGTTTTCTCTTTAGATGGTAACTTCTGAATATCCATGTGATCGCGGAAGTAGGGGATTAATACTTTGCAGGGTATTGTGATAGTAATACCATGTTCAGTACATTAAATTCAATAAACTCTTTTAACTTTCAGACTTTTTATTTTAAATGATCTGTGCAGATACATACCATCATAAAACAAGAAGCACCTGAACTATGATACTGCACAGTGCGTGCTAAACTTCCACCTGACATTGCTAATTATTCAACATCCCTAAGAGTCAGTTATCTTCCATTTTTATAGAAAAGCATAAATACTGTTGCAAAGACTTGTTTTATAAGATCGAATTTTGTGATAGTGCCCTCTTCTTTTATATGACATATGTATCTTATAAAAGTATCAAATCATAGTATGACACATCCAAAAAGAGTCCAATGAAGCAAAGAAGCAAAATTCCCTAGTGGAGATAGTTGAGTGAGGAATATAACATTCAACAGTACTTTTTAGGAACATATGTAAAAAGCTAACAATGGTAATATATCTCGTACACACATGCACACACACATACACACACATATGCATGTACACATATGCAAATACACACATGTATAAATAAACATACATATGCACATACACACATATATATAAATAAATATACATATGCACATACTCATATATATATATATATATATATATATATATATATATATATATATATATATATATATATATATATATATAATTTTTCCTCTGTGAAATATCTGAGGCACTGGACATCAGAAGGTAACTATTAGGGTTAGAAAACTATTGTGGTTAGAAAAAGAGTTACTTGAATGATAAGGAACATCACAGATGCTCATTTGTGTAGTTATGGCACTAAGGGAGCTAGAGGAGCTCGTGGGTCCTGGAAAGGAACATGTCCAGACTGCCAGGTGCCTGAGCATAGCTAAGTGTATGTTAATGAATTAACTTCATCTCTATGAAATATATTAGTGCATATGTAATACAAAATCCATAGTATGCAGGAATATACACTAACACATAAATCGTGTTAGAATATATTTGTTTTTCAAAACATTTCTTGGAAGCAAATGCATAAACTAGCAACAGACATCTTAGAAAATTGCCTTTCCTTCATCAATTCTATGCTCTTTTTTTCTGCCTTCCTCTTCTCTACATACATTCATAAGAGTTAGACAGGTAGGTACAAAAAGTAGCAATGCCCTCATTGAGATATATTTCTCTCTTGACATATTTAAAGGTAGTAACTTTAAAAAATGACCTAGGTGAGGAACACTCATATATCCTTACCTCACATGGTAGAATTAGCAGGAAATCCCCAGAGCAAAATTTCAAAATCGTGCCCTTTCCTTGCAAATACTCTTGAGTGTTTTAATAGCTAGAAGTCCATCATTCTCTAGCTTTACTGTCCTTTAGTCAACTGATCTTAAACATAACTACATACAGAGTTAGTAGGCATTTGGATCAGATGAACCTTTCAAGTGCTAAATAAGCACAAGGTACTTTACTCCCAGTCTAATTTTGTTTGCTCAGAAACGAGGTAGAAAGTCTCAGTTAATGTTTACTCTACAGATCCTGAAAAGGCCTCAAGACAGTAAAAAGGCTTATCACCCCTCCCCCAAAATATGGGAACTAATCAGCAGGTTAAGAGTTTAAAACATATTTATCCAGTGGGAGAAAGAAAATTAATAGGAATAGGTAAAAGACAGAAAAGTGGGGGGTAGGAATAGGAAGGGCTATTGTGTCAGGAAACATTCATTTTTCGTGTCTTTTTTTCATTTTTATTGGTTATTTTATTTATTTACATTTGCAATGTTATTTTCCTTCCAAGTTTCTCATCCACAAATCCACTATCCCCTTCCCCTGCCTCTAGGAGGGTGCTCGCCCACCTGCCCACCCATTTCTGTCTCACCTCCCTAGTGTTCCCCCACCCTGAGTCATTGAGACTCCACAGGATTGAGGGGCTCCCCTCCCAGTGATGCCTGATAAGGCAATCCACTGCTACAAATCCAGGTGGAACCATGGGTTCCCCACCATGTACTTTTTGGTGGTTTAGTACCTGGGAGCTTTGGGTGTTCTGGTTGGTTGATATTGTTGTTCTTCCTATGGGATTTCACTCCCCCTCAGGAAACATTCTTGATCCCCAAAGAGGTTACCAAGGAGCCAATTCTGATGCAATTGTTTAGATCTCTTTATTATAGATTAAGCTTGGGCTCTCTGCCATTCCTCACACAGCAGGAAGATAGAGCTCTGAACCTAGTTTTAGGCAAGCATTGGGGCCATTATGGCCTTTAACATAGTTGGCTGGTGCTGGGAGCCAAACCATAAGCTTAACTTCTGTCTTTCTCCTGATTGGTGGTTGTTAGGAAGTGAAGGGTCAGGAGAAAGCTTGTAACCTGGAATTGCAGATTTTGGGGGAAATAACCTGGAAACTGATGCTAGATGCAGGTATTTTGGGTGGGTAACCTGGAAACTAGTGCTAAGTACTGGCCTATTAGGTAACTTGAGTTCAATCTTAGGTCAGGTTCTTTAAGATGGAGTGTGAACCCAAAAGATTTGGTCTCTCCAGGCAATATCCTCAACATACAATATGCATTGTGTAACATTAACATAGAATGAAATAATAAATATGTGGTGGTTTAAAGAACAATAGACAGCTAAAGACTTTTGACATCTGGAGATATAATCATCCTGGAAAACAAAAACTTGCCAACTTATTAACCATTACCAAATGTTCAGTCCTAAAAGCACACATGCAAATAATATCCTAGAGAGACTGGGCAGGATACAGGCCAGTGTGCATCTACATGTGAGTGTGTGTGAATGTGTGTGCTGTTTGTGTATGTGTGCATAACAACAATTAATGAAAAAGAGAGGACAACACTTTGAAAATGAGGAAACTGGACTCTAAAGGAGGGGCTGGTGATAGGAAAAGGGGGCATAATGATATAAAAGATTATTTTTAAAGAATCCAGCACTTAAATACATATATTAAAACTTCAGTCTGTATACCTGTCCATTTTGTGATAATTTTTCATAATATATCCACAACAAGGCAAATAAAAAAGACTTGAACAAGTTTCTCCCATCTATTATTGGAATCCATGCAAGGTAATCATTATGAGATATAATCCTTTCAGATTGGCTTTTCTCCTTTTTATCTTGATTATTGTTATGTTCACCCAATATTTAAAGCTCCTAAACTCTCTCCCATTATTCTCATGTGATAATTTACTAGTACTTCCTGCTTCCTCGCGTTTTTTCCTACTCTCTTATGTCAACCCATTCATCCCTCCATGCTTACTAGGGAAATAATCTTAATTTATCTGTTATTGAAAAATAAGAAAACACAAGGTCAATGTTTCTCAAGTTCATTTTCGAAAATGGCTTTAGTTTGCCGTTTTAAAACCCATGAGGAATGAAGGAATGTAGGCCTCAGAAGATGGGTTTTTGTGAAGCTCACAACATAAACTATCTTGCCCTGTGGGCACAGTATTGGAAATTTGCTTTTTTGTCCATTTTTAAGATTGTTAATTTTTTGGAACTTTGCTAAAATGGTGTATGTAT
>BDUI01010688.1:37728-50177 GCA_002335545.1 Apodemus speciosus
TGTTGGCGAGGATGTGGAGAAAGAGGAACACTCCTCCACTGCTGGTGGGACTGCAAGCTGGTACAAGCACTCTGGAAACCATTCTGGAGGTTCTTCACAAAACTGGGCATGACACTTCCAGAGGATCCTGTTATACCACTCCTAGGCATATACCCAGAGGATTCTCCAGCATGCAATAAGGAGACGTGCTCCCTTATTAATTCTAACAGCTCCATGACCCTGTGCTAGCTCCAAAGCCATCCTGGGCTGCATATTCCCTCCCACCACTAATCTAACTCCCAGGCTGTTCTAGTTCACTGGCCTCATACTGCCACACCCCTTTTGAGACTAGTAGGCCTCTCCCCACTATTTTGCTATCTCTCCCAGACTCCAGACAGCTCTGGCAGTTTAAATTCTCCAAATAAATACTTATGGTGTCAGCTAGTTCAGAGGTTTCACTATAGCACTGCTGACAAAAAGGAAGATTATTGTATTGTCCTTAATTTACCTTGAAGAATCAATTATAATATGTAATATCTCATGTCTAAGTTCACATTGTATGTGGACTTATATACCAGATGCATTTATGTTTATATGTGCATCTATGCATTTATGCAAATTAAAAATATAAAGGAACAACTATTTTCTAAATTATGTTTAGATTAACTTCAACTTCTCAAATCACCAATGAATCTAGATTTCAAATCATTTTGCTCTTAAATGTTGAAATAATGAGGAAATTTTCTCTATTACTTTTTCATTTAATAAGGATGTTTGTACTTTAAAAATGAAAATATATAACGTGTATGCGTGAACATGTGACTATGTTCTATATGTTCCAAATGACCACATAGAGAAAATATCTACACAATGAAARAAAATAATTTAATACCGGATCAATTATCAGCTAGATAAACTTTGAATACTTAGTTTTTCTGTTTCTGAAATTTCTGACTTATTTATTGAATGTTAATCATTAAATAATCATGTTTCTATAAGTTGTGTCAAGCAACACATATTTCTCCTCTAATTTTCTCAATAAAATCTTTTCTTTTTGAAGAACATATTCTATAAAATGTCCTTATTTTCTTATTAGATCTTCATGCTTTATAATAATAATTGAAGGTATCATATATCAAAATGATTTTAACATAAATCACAAAGTAAATTTCTAAATTTCTACTGAGGGGAATAAAAAGGAGGTCAAAAACAATTTTGGAAACATGCCTAAAGAGAACACTACCCATAAAATAGCCCATGATTTATTAATATTTGTGTTGTAGTGTTAAAATAAATGATCATCTATCATATTAAAGAATAGTTCATATCTTAACAAGCACAGCATGTGGCCATAGAATGGCCCTCTAAGACAATTGTTCATATTTGGCATCTTGCTCTGACATTATACATACTTGCTATCATTTTTGTCATTAATGGTCTTCAACTTGTATGCATTACTGGTATTTAGGAACCAATAATRGTGACTTATAWCAAACAAAATTTGAGTTATATTTTTACTGATAGAAGTGGACTTATGTTTGTGTCTATGTTTAAAATAATTAAGCAGAAAATTTTATTTTTTTTAATTTTRAAATATGAATATCTGAATTGGTATGCAAAAAGATCGCAGAAAGAAAAATAAAACACTTATAAGAATAAATAACAGCGTGCACCTGGATTTGGAAAGAAATATGGAGGAAAGAACACCATTCAATATCATCCTTTTAGTCTCGGGTAGTTTATTCAGCAAAGGGAACTCTTGGACATAATTTAGTGCGTGGAAGTACATCGTTACCTTTGTCACTGCTGTTGGTGACAAAGGACTAAGAGTAGGGCCTTCTTTGACTTTATTTCAGTAGGTAGAACCAAACATTGGCAAGTTTTTCAGGCAGTTAAAACACACTAATTGGTCTTGGAGGAGTGTCCATTGTCTAAATAATGTTAGTATACATTCCTTGAAACATGGTATGGCAAATAAGTTAAGCAATTGTATTTGGCTTGTGAAGCAAAAAAACAGTATATTAAAAGTAATCACTATGAACATAGTGGAGCATGTGTTCTTATTGCATGCTGGGGAATCCTCTGAGTATATGGCCAGGAGTGGTATAACAGGGTCCTCCAGAAGTGTCATGCCCAGTTTTCTGAGGAAACGCCAGACTGATTTCCAAAGTGGTTGTACCAGCTTGCAATCTCACCAGCAGTGGAGGATTGTTCCTCTTTCTCCACATCCTCCCCAACACCTGCTGTCTCCTGAGTTTTTAATCTTAGCCCTTCTGACTGATGTGAGGTGAAATCTCAGGGTTGTTTTTATTTGCATTTCCCTAATGACTAATGATGTTGAACATTTCTTAAGTTGCTTCTCAGCCATTTGACGTTCTACAGGTGAAAATTCATTTAGCTCTGTACCCATTTTTAATAAGCTTATTTGGTTCTCTGGAGGGAGTCTAACTTCTTGAGTTCTTGTATATATTCGATATTAACCCTCTGTTGGATATAGGGTTGGTGAAGATCTTTTCTCAATTTGTTGGTTGCATTTTGTCAGATTGACTTACAGAAACTGTAATTTTATGAGGTCCCATTTGTCAATACTTGATCTTAGAGCATAAGCTATTGGTGTTCTGTTCAGGAACTTTTTCCCTGCCCATGTCCTTAAGGGTCTTCCACAGTTTCTTTTCTATTAGTTTCAGTGTGCCTGGTTTTATGTGGARGTCCTTAATCCACTTGGACTTGAGCTTAGTACAAGGAGATAAGAATGGATCAATTTGCATTCTTCTGCATGCTGACCTCCAGTTGAACCAGCACATGGTAATTTAAGAACTTAAATGTTTGGTTTTGTTTGATTATTTAACTAAAGTCTTTTGTATGTATGAATAAGAGAATGTGGGTGTCAGAAGACATACATGTCAGTAAAACTTGTAGGAATAAGTTATTTATTTCAACAAAGGGGAGCAGGAATCAAAATTTGTCACCAGCCTTTGGGCAAGGCCCTTTTCTCTCTGAGCCATGTCCCTGAGATTACATCATTTATAAATAGGTCAATCAGTACTTCAACAATGAGATCTCAAAATAAATGGACCTTTACTCTCTAAACATTTGTTTTCCATTACATTCTGTGATGATAATATCTTGGGCAGGTTTATAATTTGCCTCTAATCCATGAAGTCACTAGATAGATGACCATTTTGCCATCTCTTCCATGGTTTTTATTTCTTTTCATGGATAAACACAGAAAACTTTTGTAAAATTCAGATTGAAAAAATTGAGATGAGTCACAGATATTTTACAATGTTGTCTCATGTTCCATAGGATTATCCAAAAGTTTTTTTCTAATGTGTGATTGTTCTATTTAGGATTAAGAATCAAAAGTTACATTGTGAACAATGGGCCCAGAATTTTAACATCAGTGTTTTTCAAGTTTCGGGCTGTAGAGTCTGATGTGCAGTCTTGGTAATGGCAGTAACAGGAACTATAGCTCCCAAATTAAAATGGGACTAGGCATGTAAGCAAATATTTCAGTGTACTGTATCTAAGCTTGATATTCAGTAATGTAGGTGTAGCTGATATATTTTGACTTGCAAAGACTTCTAATTATGGTGATTTTATCAGGACGCTGTCCTATATTTTAAGAAACATTGCAGTCACTAACAAGTGGATATCCAGAAGCTCTGAATACCCAAGACAAAATTCACATATCAAATCATTCCCAAGAAGAAGGAAGGAGAGGGGCCTGGTCCTAGAAAGGCTTGATGCAGCAATGTAGGGGATTACCAGGACAGAGAAGTGGGAGGATGTTGATTGCGGAATGGGCAGAGGGAAGAGGGCTTATCGGACTCAGGGCAGAGGGGAACCAGGAAAGGGGAAATCATTTGTAATGTAAACAAAGAATATAGAAAATAAAATAAAAGAAACATTGATCTATATTATCAACCTAGACTAGCATACCTGCAATGAAGGTGGAGAAACATAATGTAGAGAACCAAACATATGCTCAGTTATGATTATCTTGAAAAGAGACAAAAATGAAGCTATCTTTTCAGGTCACTTTGACCTCTATTTGTTTTTCACAACCCCATAGGATTTACACAAGTTGCTATCTTTGTCTGCTCATAAATGAAAAAGAAAAACTCACAATACACTTATTTCTGAAAACAATGGAAAAAGGTATTACTCAAGCATATATTTTATAACAAAGTAAATACGCCCAACCTTTCATATTTTGTCAATAATAAAATGTCCATTTTTCAAGACAAACTAATAAACCAACTTTTGACCAGTAAGTTTCTTACTCACAAACTTATTCCCCAAAGAATGGTTTGGGGAATTCATTGTAAATACTTCTATACTAGATTGTTCGAGCTCATGTCTTTAAATATTGATGCTGGTATTCATAGTGCACAATACAAACTATAGCATTATGTATTCAATAAAAGTTTAGCAAATAAACAGATGAATAATGGATGTGTCTTTTGATCTTGAGTTCTTTGAATGACCCCTGATAGCTCAACTTATAATGAATTTGCAGAGCTGCAGAAAGAACTTTGCAAATGTTGACACGCTAGGGCTACCATGGCTATATCCTTTAGGTGTCATTATCTCTTAAAAATATGGACCATATGTTAACAATATTTTGACACATTTTATAAATCACAGAAATGAATACATTGTACACAACTTATGCATTGTAAGTAGCAAAAATTTAGTTGATAACTCCCATTTTCCTTTGAAAGTAAGTGTATCCATGTCTATGAGCTTGTTTGTAGGCTTCATTATCTCACTCCCATATAAAGAATATTTTTAAATACAATATTGTCTATTAACATAGAAAATCATGAGCTTGCAATATACAGGATTGAAATGAAGGGGTTTTAACTGTTGATTCTGTTCAGAAAGTTGTCATTGTGTTCAAGGGTATTCTCCACTTTTTTTTCTATCAACTCAATGTATTTGGGTTTTTTTCTGATGTTTTTGGTATACTTGGAGCAAAGTTTGTGCAGGGTGGTATGGTTCTATTTGCATTTGTCTACAAAGAGACTGCCAGTTAGACTAGAACAATTTCTTAAAGAATATTTTTCTACTGTGTATGAATTCTTTATAAAAATCCATTGCCAATAGATATGTGGATATATATCCATAAGTATATGGGTTTAAGTCTGGGACTTTGGTTTCCTTTCAATGATTAACCTGTCTGTTTTTATGCCAATACTAAGTGATTTTTATTACAATAGCTGTGTAGTACATGTTGAAATCAGGAATAGAGTTATGGCCAGCAGCTCTTTTATTGAGAATGTCTAATTTGTGGTACACATTACATAATAAATTATTATTCAGCAGTTAAAAAATAATATCATGATATTGGCAGGCAAATGGATGGACCTACAAAAAATCATTTTGAGTGAGGTAACTCAGACCTAGAAAGACAAACATGGTACATACTCCTAAGTGGATATTAGCTCTTAAGCAAACGATAATCATGCTACAATTCAAAGACCCAGAGAAACTAAGCAACAAAGAGGCCTCAAGGGGGGCTCACAGAGATGTCTCAGGGAATAGGAAATAGAGTATATTTTGGAATGTGAACACCAGGGTTTAGGAAGGTATATACTGGGAGAGAGGACTAGAATATTGGGGCTTTTGACAGGCTATGTAGAAACCTAATGCAGTAAAAATTCCCTGGAATCCAGAATAGTGACCCCAGTGAAGACTCCTGGTAATTAAGGATTCAGAGCCTGAACTGGTCATTTTCCTCAACCAGATTAGTTTAACCAGGTTGGACTGGGACATCAACCCATCCACAAAACCTTCCATCTACAAATTGTCCTGCTTGCAAGTTGTCTTAGGAAAATAGTAGCATAGAACTTGTGGGAGTGGCCAACCAATGATGACTCCAATATCATGACCATTCCTGACACTGCCTGCATCACCAGGAACCACAGGTGCTAGACAGAGACTCAGGATAGCAAAAGATCATTCATGACTGGAAAAAAAATAAAAAAAWTTAAAGGGTCAATGAAACGATTCTTAATGATATTCTGCTATGCTAATAGATCAAAGCATAGCCCAATCACCACGGAGGCTTCATTCAGCAGTTGATGAGAACAGATGCAAGACCAATAGCCAAACTTTAGTGAGAGCTTGTGGAACCACAGAGAAGAGGGGTTTGATGGATTGTAGATGTCAGAAGCGATGGAGGAAATCAAACACACACCACAGAGTCACTACTCCAGGCTCACAGGGGTTCACAAAGGGTGAAAGGGACAATCACAAACTGTATGGGTCTGAGCTAAGTCCTTGGCATATATAGTATGGTTGTGTAGCTTGGTGTTCTTGTGGGACTCCTAAGAGTGGCAGTGGTGGGGGGCCTCTGACTCTTTTGTCAGTTCTTCAGATCRTTTTCCTTCTACAAGGTCTCTTCATCCAGCTTTGATATGAGGGTTTGTGTCTGGTCTTACTGTTACATGCTATGCCGTGTTCAGTTGCTATCCCTGGGAGGCCTGGCTATATTTGAAGAGAAACAAGGAGAAGTGGATCTAGGGGAAGAGTGAAGGTGTAGGGAAGGAGAACTAGGACATTTGTACGGGGAGGACGTGGAGGAGTGGATGGGGAGGAAAATGTAATCTGGCTATAACTATTTTTGATATAAATGAATACATAAATAAACAAAATTACTGTTTTCTTTAAAATTATGTAAGGATTGTCCAAATATATCTGAAGCCAATTACCATTGCAATCTTAAGTGATATTTGTGTTATTTTGAATGTTCTAAATTGACAGCAGAATTTAAAAAAAAAAGATCTTCTTATGACCAATATTGAAAGATAAAAGCTTTACTGAATTTGACTAGAATAGTTATCTCCTGATCTAGATTGTGTTTTGTGTTTTCAAATTTAATCTAAATCAGATTAAAATTCTTTTAACAAAATAATTTCAAAGATAAAGAAATTATTTTGGCTTAAAATATTTAATATTCAATAATAATTATTTTACTTTATGACAGATGGAAAGAAATATTGTATTGAAAAGAGTTATGTATGCACAAGGTAAACATTTTTCTTTGATAACTATATAAATTCGTCTTCAAATATTTATTCATTCTATAGATACTTAAATTTTATGTAGTATTGTTTTTTCCGTTAAAAGTATTGTTTCATTTCATACAAATACTGTAATTTAAGTTCGTCAATCCTGAAATTACATATGAAACAGAAGTTTGAGAGTAGCCAGGCATATTTGACTTGGGAGTATGTATATTAAATACTTTATAGTGGACGTTTTAGCATCAAGCAATACCTTTTCATGGGCAACCTTTATTTAACTGTAAAAATTTCTTTCCTAATGTAGGTCAATGATTTTACCAACAAGGAGTTTTGCAACATTTCTGCACTTTCACTTGTTGCACTGATGATGTAAATATTTATTCTTTCAATATTGCATAGTGTATAATGTGAAACCTATACATGAATACCAGCAGTTGGTTCTCTTGATTAGGTATGCACATATATATTCCTCATAACGTTGTTTGAATAAACCTTCCTAAGTCATTTTGGAGTGATATTTATGAGAAACATTGGCAAATAGCATCCGTTTTGACAACGTAGAAAGGGCCCCATCACCCGGAGAGGCTCACTCATCTCTGATCAGTCATTAGTTACCTGTAGTTCTTAGTGTGATGGTGGAACATCACAGAAATTTCCCACTTTCACATTAACATTTGTATTGATATTGCAGCTTTGTGGTCTTGTTTATGTAATATATTAGGTATTTCATAAATAGAATAGCAGAGAAAGGCCATATAAATTGTGGCAGTCAATCTGATAATTAAAGTAGAATACATAATAGCATCAACCCCTATAAGAAGGCGGGATTGAGAACACAGCAAGACAAAATGCCATTATATCGACAGTTAAATGACATGGCACTAAACCAAATAATTTAGATATTTTCATTTTGAAAATATCTCTCTAGGGTAACCATTATTAAATAGTATCAGTTGGCATGCTAATGTGAAAAGGAAACATTTTTCAGGATTCCACACCATTAGACAAAAATCTAGACAAAACTATTGTAGAGAAGGAGAATGAGCCTTCTGACGATTGGATACCTTAGTTGTTGTCCAATGTAGAGTTATTGGCACTGAAACCATATACATGCAAAGAACAAGAACAGACTTTCAAAGTGACACATATTTATTAAAACATATACATACATCTGTACCAATAACACAATAATAATCAAAGGAAAGGAAGCCATCCACATGAGAATGTGGCATGGAGTGTTAGGAGAGGGGGTACCTTTGAGTGTTTGGAATGAGTAAAGAAGTAAGGGAAATGATGAAATTTTTGCCAAATAAAATATATATTTTAAATATATTTTTAAATTAGATAATAAATGAAAAGTATATAATGGAGACAAATGTCTTCTAACACCACGAAACATTTTGTTCTTCTATATGCTATAAAGAGAATATTAATACAATATGGATCTGGCATAAAACAAAACTGAAAAACATACTGAGATGTCAAGGTTCTGTGCAATATTGCAGTTATGAATGGAAAACTAATGACATTAAATGATATTTTTCAATGACAAACTGATTACTTTATCATCAACTATATTATCATAGTATCAGAAATGCATCCTACTAAGTGTATAACCACAAAGATTAAACACTGTGGACACTAGACTAGTCTTAGTACTATTATATATAGGATTAGAAAACTAAACAACGTTCAAATGGCTACCAACATTTGACTTATTGGGAAAAGGTACATTTGCATAGAAATATAGCACAGATTAAAAATTATTCAGCTTCTTTTGAGTAAAAATTATGTTCCATGTTATCAAAAAGATTAAATATCAAATGAAAACTATACATATTTCTGTATGAAAGAAATTAACACTCAGACATGTGTCTTTAGGCACAAAACAATAGCCTCCCCTACACCTACATGGACACTTAAACATATTGGAAGTATACTTAAAATCATTCAGATGGTAAATCTTTAAAGTAGAGTAATGTAGAATAAGAACTATGGAGAATGTGACAAAAGAGAAACAGTAACCTTAAAAAAGAATTACAGTTCTCTTATTCTGAATGTACAGATAAAATTTTGCTATGTAAAATAGATCAAAGAAGTATTTGATACAAAATTTGTTATAAGGCAAATCTAACTTTTAAGTTCACAGCACATTTGCAGACAGAAATGCATAATTCTGATGATATTACATTTAGTATCCACAACATGTGTTGTCTAACAGAATAGATTCTGAGAAAAAAAAGCCAATGTTATGAATAAAACAAACTTACTATTTTGAATAAAGCTATATGTCAACCCCAAACTGCTATTAAATGAATTGCAAACACATGATTTAAATTAGGCCAAGGTTTTAATAGCATTAACGATTTATGATTAATAGTAAGAGATATTTTAAACAAAAACAAAAACAAAAACCAAAAAAAAGAAACAAACACATACTGACTTTCAAACATTGATAACTAGAGACTTCAGTATGCATCTCCCATCACTGGACAGGTGATACAGACAAAATCTGAAGAAAGAGTTATTGGAGCTCGTACCCACCCACTTTTCTAAAATTGTTCATCAGCTGTAGGAGTTCCCTGGTATAACTTCAGGGTCCTATTATATATATGTATATATAATGAAACCTCAATTTTCTCCTTTGCAATTTTTATCCCCCTTAATCTTTTTAAGTTGTCTTCTTGCTCTAGCTAGAACTTCAAGTACTCTATTGAGTATATATATAGCGTGCAATTTTGTCCTTTCTTCTCATTTTTGTAGAATGTCTGAGTTTCTCTCCATTTAAAATATTGTTGACAATAGGTTTGTTGTAAATTTCCTTTATAATGTTTAGGTATGTCCCTTGTGCTCATGATTTTCTCCATGACTCTCATAAAGAAGTGGGTCTTAGATTTTGCAAAGGCACTTTAAGTATCTAATGAAATGAACATGCATATTCTATTTTCTGTTAGTTTATTTATATGGTGGATTATGAGATTCATAAACCAAATCTCATCCCTGGATCTTTGGAATGAATCCTATTTGATCTCTCTCTCTCTCTCTCTCTCTCTCTCTCTCTCTCTCTCTCTCTCTCTCTCTCTCATCTCATGTCTTCTTACTCTGTCTCTCTTATTCTTTTTCTCCTTATTGCTTTCTTGTTTTCCTTCACTCTCTCTTTCCCTCTCCCTATTCCTTATTATTTCTGTGTGTTTTCTCTCATTACAGCTTATGATTCTATATCAATACTTATATAAATAAATAAGAAAGTGAAGATATAAAACGATTTTTTTCCAAAATAAAAGACCATACATTATGCAGCAAATGTTAGGGGAGTTTTAATTACTATCATTAGTTTAAAGATATGACAAAATCTCTGTATATAATGATTTATTTCATCACACCATTAAGTAAGCAGCCATGTGAGAGAAGCTAGCAGTAAAATTGTTAGTGATAGCCTAATGATTATGCAGGGATAATGTATAATGAACAATATCCATGGTGAAAGTGTAAGGAGGTACAAGAAACTTAAAAACATTAGATGGAGACACGACACGATTTAAAATCTAGATACAGCTCCAAGTAGAAAAAAATGAATCAAAAGCACTTAAACTCTAAGAGAATGGTTTTGTCAAAAAAGGATACATAATATTTAGGAATTTGGGAGATGTAATAACAACCTAATTTACCATCTCGAGTTTGGCAGGCATAGATAGACAGTGAGTTTCCAGTAGTCTAAGTGGATAGCAGAGTAAGACTTCCATGCCACCAACAGAGAGAACATAGGAGACCTTATGGACACATGGAATTTGAGGGAAAAAGGCTTAAACAATAAAACAAAATTGTGCCAATGGCTTGGAGGATAATTGAGTTCTAATATAGAAATCCTTCCTATGTATGCCAGCACTCAACAGAGCAACAAGAAAAAAATGAATGTCAACAGATATTTTGTTTAGAAAAAATGTACAAAATGAACAAGAACATGTTCTTAATGTAAGTTGCATTTCTTTAGTAATTAGAAGCATTTTTATGTGGACAGGAGTTCATGGCTGTGCACATGCTTCTACTTGAAGAAACACAATGGAACAACTCAGGGTCACCACATAGGACAAATTGCATTCTCCTCATAGTCAATGTGCTTTCTCTGTTTAAGTATGGAACTTGGATTTATTAACAAAATTTCTTGGGTTCTATTCTATCATGAAAGAAAAAGTACAGATTGTCAAAATTGAAATATTTGTGAGTAACAACCTTAAGAAGTGAGAATACTCTTGCCTCTTGAACACCTATTGAACAATTTTCTACATGATGTTTCTGTTGCCCTCTTCTCCAAAGGTCAGGATCATGAAGCTATCTGTAGTAGCACTGCACTCTGCTGAGGAAAAGTGTTAGATTAATGAATGACACTTCTGAGAATAGATTTTAAATATTTATTGAATTTCACAGGCCTCTATGCAACTTTTATAGGACATTCTTCTATATCACTAGTCACAGAGTCTATCTACATATCTACCTTTTGATTGCTAAATGCTCATGTCCTTGAATTTTTGAGCTGCTTCATTGTGTTTCTATTAGATACATCTCATTTGTTTAAGTCCTTAGATTGTAGTAAGTTGTAAAACATGTATTATATTCACTACTTAATTTACGTGGTAATTACACTAAAATAAATTAATTTCCCTACTAGGATAAAGTTCTTTATTTATTTGCCTGTTCTTTTTCTATTTTTTACCTGAGCTGATCAATGATGTAGAGCACTGTCTGAATATAGTGTAAGTAACTGTGGTAAAGATGAGATGTAATATACACCATTAAAATCAGTACTCAGATTAATGAGATAAAAATCTATTGCCTCTTATACTATTTGAATTTGAAAATATCACATTCAAGAAGAGTCATTTTCTTTCTAAAGATCCAAAAGCTACAGATTTTCAATCAGTAGTGTGAATACATATAAAATTAACTCCTTTCAAATATATGAAAAACAAAAGCATTTCTTTCCTTTGAAGAAAAACAGAATGAAAAGAAAATTAATATCTGATGTATTAACTTCTAAAACTTTGTGGATTATGGGAAACCTTTAAGGTTCAAATAACTTCAATGCTATGGTACATACATGTTTCACTGAGGGAAAAAAAACTAGATTCCACATTCAGCAGTAATAAGCATGTTGCTTTTGAAGAATTCATGATAAAGTAGTTGTCCTTACTTACACTGTCCGTATAGTGCGGATAAATGATGTCTATCTTCTATTTTATCTATGTCCACTCAAAGAAACCATTGCAGTGACTTTGGTCTTAGAAATGCATTAAGTAGACACTTGTATGAGAGAGGAGAAAATCGAATCCACCAAGGTAGTATTGTTTATAATACTATTATACAATTGAAATCATGGCCAGATATTTTGAGGATTTATTTCATTTTTTCATTTAAACATATAAACTTGTTTGAGATACT
>BDUI01010691.1:46921-61027 GCA_002335545.1 Apodemus speciosus
CTTCCGTGGGGCCTTTTGTGAATATCTTGTCTCCATTCTTCTGCCAAGGTGGAGAGAGCCTGGTGGCCTGCGTTGTGAGGAAGGGGAAGCTTTGTGCCTGTCTCTGTACTAGTAGGGACCTCCCTGAGGATTGCTGCGGTGGACCCTGTTCTCTGTTTGCCTGTCATTTTCTGGGATTAAGAAAGGTTAAATTACTAATGAGTCTGGCACGATGCACCTACATTTCGACCAGATTCTTAACCCTCTAGGCACAAGCAGGAAAGAGATGCTAAAGAATTCACTGGTATAAAGTACTTGCTCTGGTCTGTCTCATCATGATTGGCCCATGAAATCTGAGGAATTAAGTTTGATTATGGATTAGTTCAGCGACCTATGATTTTTGTGGGTTGCTAGGTTKTAAGGATAAGTAATAAAATGAAATTATTGGTTGACCCCAAATTGTACCAGATTTCGACGGAACAGATTGAATAAAATAGCTTTGGTAATAGCTTTTCAAAAATTACATTTATTGTATATGCACGCAAGAGCCCATACGAATGTGCATGTGTACATGTTTTAGCATTTATATGGAGGTCAGAGGATAACTTGTGGGACTTGATTCCTTTCATCATGTGGGACCCAGGGATCATGCTCAGGTTGTTAGGTTTGGCACAAATTCCTTTACCTACTGGTCCGTCTCATGGGCCCTGAATTATTATTTTTTCCACCAAAATTGCTTGCTAATTGTAGGAGCCATTATTTCTTGAGGTCAGGAACTAGCTGAGCTGAGCTTCTAGAATAGTTTCGGAATAAGCTAGAATAATTCCTGCAAAAGGTAGTTCAGCTTTGGTTTCCACTATACTGGTGCTCAAAATGTAGCCTGCCTGCCCTTTCATAGACCTCATGTAGCATGCTGGAGGACATGGGAAATCTTTATGAAGAGAAGGGATCTAAAGCCTTCACCTGGGCCTAGATGATTTCACTAAACCCATCACTGCGAGGTAGGCAGACAGAGGGCCATTTTGTTGTTGCTGTTACTGTCCTTCCTTAGTGGTGAAGGCCCGAGAGAAGGACTCACAGGATCTTTTATGGCATGCTGTAAATAAGCTGCAGGCCTGTGCTCTTATACCTGAGTGGGTGGTTTTATGGCCTAATTCTCTAATTGCTGGCATTTATGACAGTGTGGATGCTACTGGCCCTGTGGCTGAGGTAGATTATACTGGGAATAGGGAGAGAAAGGGGGCCCTTTGTTAGCCTTTCATTTTCCCTTCAATAAGTTCTCTCAGAAGGCCCTGAGGAAAGACTCAAGACATTAGAACTGAAAGAATGAATGACTCCCCATAAAATGGTTCTTTATGTTTTAAAAGGAATGAGATGCTTTTCTTGACCTATCCAAAGAAATCCATACCACCACTGTTAAATATTTCAATGAGTTCTTTACCTTGTCAGGTTACACACCTCCTGGGAAGCCAACCTTGAGGCTGAAGCCATTACCTAAAGCTTGCTTTTAAAAACCTGACTTGCAGTTGTAGAATTGGAGAAGAGTTCCCTTGTAGGGTTGGTACATGGCCTCCTGGGGGCCAGGCTTGGTTTAACTTTTTAAATTTAGAATATGGCATCCTATTAGATTTTAACAGTGGTATCAATGTAATAGTTAGTTGGCAGTTTTCTGCACAGCGCATGAAAATTCCCCCTTCTTTGAAATGAGTAGTTGTTTTTCTATTTGACAAAGAGACTGGAGGGATTTCCCCAGATGTATTACCTCTTATTCTTGCTGCAGTAGGACTGTATACCCAGGGGTGGGGCTTATTTCCCTGCGATTTGTTTCAGAGTTGGAGTCTCTCCCGTATATTTTATCTGTTTTCTTGTATTTCTGGTTTTGTGTTTTGTTGAGATGTTTGCTGATGACTTTGAGCAGCGAGAACCATGCTAATATCTGACTGCCTGAGCGCTCTGACCCTCAGTGTCCACCAGCTGCAGTAGCATAGTTCCATTCTCATTTGACTGCATCAAAGTAATTGTGGCTTTCTGTCTGCAAGCAGGAGAGCGTGAGTTGTGAGGAGTGGTTTTGGAGAGAATGTTTTCTTTGGGCTCACTTCTGCACTTGCTTCTAAAAACTCAAGTTAATCACACGTATATAACAAATATCTCACTCCTAGAGCAATAAATATTGATAAGGTGCCTGAAGTTAGCTTTTGTCCATTCATTAAAACAGACTAATTTTTAGATCAAACACAGTACTGTCCCTAGATTATAAGCAGTAATTATAAGCAGTAAAATCTTGAGGATAACATCTCTTTAAGCTTGGTTAATGAGGAAATCCTTCTGTAATCTCTCTGGCTAGAGGTTTTTATTTGTGCATATATAAATGCCTTTACAAAGGGGATGGCAAATCCCAGTCTAATCTGGAATAGTGTGAGATGATATAGCACAGTGATTAGGGGCTGATCAAGCAGGGCCCTGATTTTAGACTGCCTGAGTTCAAATCTTAATTTAGCCCTGTATTAGCTGAATGACCTTGTAGAGTTTTAACTCCTTCGTGACTTAGTTTCTTCATTTGCACATCAGGGGTAACCATGCTTCACAAGAGCGTTTATTGTGAGACTTAATTGAGACTGTGCATGCACAGCACTCAGCACTCCGCTCAGCACATAGGGAGCCCTAGTTATTATTACACTGAGAAGTTGAACCAACAGGATGCCTATGATCTCGTCATCATAACTGGATTGTTCTTTGTGGTATGTGTGTATGTGCGCGCGCGCGCGCATACAAACCTATCTGAGTGCCATGGTCAACACCAGCCCTGACATGACAAGTGCTCTGTCCTGACTTCAGAAGGTTACTGATTTTGCTTTGGGTTTCAAGTTACCTGTAAGCTAAGTGGAACTAAACCAAAGGACAACTATCTATCTTGGTAACAGAAGGTATCGTTGGWAGCCAGGGAAAACATAATCAGAGATAAGACCCAGAGAAGGGAGAAAGTGAGCAGGGAAGGTTGGCCCGAGCTATGGAACCATTCAGGCCCAGGCAGCTGCATAGGGGTTGCTAGCCTTGATCCTTATGACTAATATTCTTGTCTCTGTATCCCTGGCTGTCCTGGAACTCACTCTGTAGACTAGGCTGGCCTTACAGAGCTCTTTCTGCCTTTGCTTCCTAAGTGCTGGAATTAAAGGTGTGCACTGGTGTGCCTGGCTATGACCGATATTCTCAATCTTTTTATTAATGTAATCACTTGATGGTTGTTTAAGCAAAAGCCAGGGTTTTTTTTGCTTTTTTGCCTCCCAGGTTCAGATCCATTGGTCTGTAATTGATAACTATTTTACATTTGTCCCGGAGTTTCAGTTTGGACAGAATCAATATTGTTTGATTAGGGAGATCAGTGCAACTAACAATTTAATTATAGAAGAGATGCTGAGTTGTAAGTTACACATTCTGGGGTTGGAAACTTTTGAGAAATAATAAAAATAATTTCAAAAGGTAAAAACTAAGTTAAAAGTTAGTATGTTGTCTAATTAGTAGACAACAGTGTTGCACCCCTTTAATCCCAGCATTTGGGAGGCAGAGGCAGGCAGATCTCTGTGAGTTCAAGGCCAGCCTGGTCTACAGAGCAAGTTCCAGGACAGCCAGGGCTACACAGAGGAACCCAGTCATGAAACAAACAAACAGAAAAGAAAACATACAGTTCTATAGTCTCTCTCTCTCTCTCTCTCTCATTTTTAGAACTATTCTTATTTGGGGGCTAGAGAGATGGATCAGCAGTTAAGAGCACCTACTGCTCTTGCAGAAACCATGGGTTCTATTCCAAGCACCCACATGGTGTTTCACAACCATTTTAACCCCAATTCCATGGGATCTGAAGCCCTCTCTTCTGACTCTCTCAGGCCTCAGACTTGCATGTGGTGTGCAATCATGCATATGCACTTATGCACATACATACATACATACATACATACATACATATACACACATATATTAAAAATGTCTTTTTTTTAATGAATGTTTTGCTTCCATGTTCATGTGGGCACTGGATGCATTGCAGTACCTTCCAGAAGAGTGGAGGGATGCCCTGAAACTGGAGTTAGCAGGTGTTGTGAACCACCGTGTCAGTGCTGGGACGAGAACTCAGATCCTCTGCAGGAGCAGCAAGTGCCTTAGCCACTGAGCCATCTTTAATCTTTGCAGCCCAGCAGTACCTCTCTTATATGTTTGGGATGAATGAGGTGGCTCAGTAGATAAAAGGTGCTAGACACTGAACTTGACGACCTGAGTTCGATTCCTACAACATACATGGTGGAAGGAGAGAACCAACATCTGCAGGTTGTCTTCTGACCTTCATGCATACACTGTGGCACATGTACACCTGCACTTATGCACACAGATCACACACATTCAAAATAAATATAACCAAACTTTTAAAGGAGGAAGTGCTTACTGAAACACAACATACCATCCTTTGCAGGTCCCAGCAATAGTTTTCCTTGAGTCATGTGCCTAGGAGGTGGCAGAGCTAAGATTYAAACCCTAAGATGTATCTCCCTCTGAGTTCACTCTTGTCTCCTCACTGGGTGAAAGTTTTTTCTCTCCCCATCCCCCCACTGCGTGTCTGAGTCCTGTCCATTATGCTGTCGTAGTGTCTCTTCAGTCTGGCCCTGCTATGGTCCTGGCTGTCTAGCTTTTATCTGTTATTGAGGACCATTATGGTGTTCTCCTAATTAGGAACCTTCCCTTTTCTCTGCACACAGTGTGGCCAGTGTTCTCCTTGGCTGGAGATGGGATCTGTCACCATTTTCCTAAAGCCCCTGACTTTTCACACTCAGCCCTTTGTAGTTTGCCTGGCCTGCATGTCTACAATTTAAACGTATCTGCTACGTATACTTTCTCACTTCCTAGCTATTTATATCTACATCGGACAGGGGGACCGGTCGTGATCTCTCTGGCCTTAATGCCATGCCTTGATGCACTCGCAAAGCCTCTTTGCTCGAGCCTTCACTTCTTTACCTGCCTCTGGCTTATTCAGCTCCGTGGCTCAACTCAAGTCTCCATGTGGCGACTCATGAAACATTCACAGATACGGCTATTGAGTTGAAATTCAGTGTCTTCTTTTAAAAATGGTACCTAACCCTCAAAGAGCTTACTTAGTCCAGGCTTCCTTTTGTTATAGATACCGTGAATTCATCTGTCTTTGACCCAGTAGTTTATGACTACCTTTCAAGACTGGATTGATTTCTAAGTCATTGCTTTTATTTATTGAACTTTTAGGAACACTTTGCAAGGATTTTTTTAAACCAGGAGAATGTGTACAACTAGGTGATTTTGACTTTCTTTAAAGGCAGTCAGAGGCTGGGGAGATGGCTCCCTGGGTAAGCGCATTTGCCACACAAGCGTGAGGGTCTGAGTTGGGACGCTCAGCACCCGTGTGACAGCCAGGCCTGGCTGCATGTGCCTGGAACGCCACTTCTGAGCTGGGTGGGACAGGCAGGGCCTTGGAGCTCACTGGCCGGCCAACCTTGTCAAAAAATGTTGAGCTTCAGGTACAGGGTGAGACCCTGTGTCAAGGCGATAACCCAGAGTCCTCTGCACATGCAAGCATGCACACCACATGCGCGCACATGTGCATACACACGTATAGCAGAGGAAAGTAGAAGAGCATCACAGGACTTGTTAATGAATCATTATTAATTACTGTTTGCTATGTATCTCTGGCCGGTCTAGAACTTCTTATGTGCACCTCAAACTCTGGGATCCATCCACCTCTGCTTCCCACACAGGACTTAGTCTTAAAAGCACCCCAAGGCAGGGGTTTGGAAGTCACGTTGGGGTATTCTGAGTAGTTGGCATTATCTTTTATACAGATAGCACCGGCCATCCCCTTGCTTGGATGTTGTCTCCATTTCTAGGTTCTTCAGCTTTAAAGGATGAGGAGACCTTGGTGATGGTTGTGAGGAGACACAAACGCTGATAATATAATTGCAAGTCAGTAAGGAAACGTTGAGTGAGTGAAGGGTTAAGGGATGACTTACAATTCATCAAAAACTCTAGCTCCACTGGTACTGAGAGAAGAGAAAATAGGTTTAAACTGATTGGGGGGTGGTGTTGAAAGAAGAACTTGTTGCCAATAATGGTTGTCATAGTGATGGAAAAAGGTTACCAAAATAATCCTCTCTGGAGGTAAATTTTAAAAATATAGTTCTGCCTACATATGTATAAAATGACCTCTCTCTCTACCTCCCCTTCCTGTGAATCAATAAATACCTCCTCACTCAGCTCCTTGAGGACATGGATYGGGTTTTATATATTTTAATATTCCTCAAGGGATCCCAGAGCCTCACTGGCTTCTCAAGAAGTATTTGATTTGGATTGTCAATTTATGACAATAATTAATTTTTGTAGTGAGCTTCCAGAGAAATGTCTTTATGGAATAATGGTTTTTGTAGTGGTTTTATAGGAGAATAAAAACTTTTTAAAGTGAAGCTAAAAGACACATCTTAGACATCAAAAAGAGCCAGGAGTAAGTAGATGTGGTCCTCACACAGGAAGTAAGTAATTGCCTGGAGGGCTCGTGCCTGACTCTGGCCCAGAAGCCCGGCGTGTGGAGGGCTGTAGTCATTGCCTGGAGGGCTCGTGCCTGACTCTGGCTCCAGAAGCCCGGCGTGTGGAGGGCTGTAGTCATTGCCTGGGGGGCTCGTGCCCGACTCTGGGTCCAGAAGCCCGGCATGTGGAGGGCTGTAGTCATTGCCTGGGGGGCTCGTGCCCGACTGGCTCCAGAAGCCCGGCATGTGGCATGTGGAGGGCTGTAGCCGTGCTTGCCAGTTGCTTCCAGCCTAACACGGACTTACTTCGTGTGAATGCGTCTTATATAAACCTCTGACCCTTGGCTTTTGAGTCTGTGTGGAGGGTTTGCATCACTCAGAATGAAACCTTTTTAGATATGTTGGGTTACAGAAAGCATTTCCTGTACAGTCAGACTGAGAGCTGTGAGTTGGGATTGTTCATCTAGATTACTAAAACTCTGGGCAGAATTCATACTCACACCAGGCGCCTTCCCGCCGCCAGGCCTCCATTGCCATGCTAAACTGTTAGAGTTTTTAATTTAGCACTGGGAACTGAGTATCAATGCCTTCTTCTTTTAAGTAGATTACTACTGAGTTTRTTCTCTCAGTTTCATCAATTCCCCTTAACCAGCTGTGCTTATACAGTTCGTAGAAGCTGGAATCCTGCTAGTGGCACCAAAGCAAGGGCGGGCCACTCCCTGGTGCATGGCTGCTGCCATCAGAGACAAGAGAACAGACTCAGACTTCGCTTGTAGTTCATTGCTAACCATGCTGGTCCGCACTCACAGAGGGGAGAAGACAGAAACATGGAATCCCCTCTTGCTTTTTCTGTTCTTGGTTTTTGTTTTTGTTTTTCAGAGCAGGCTGGCCTTGTATTCACAGAGATCTACCTGCCTCTGCCTCCCAAGTACTGGGATCATAGGCTTGCAATACCCATGGGTCTGTTCTCTCTCTCTCTCTCTCTCTCTCTCTCTCTCTCTCTCTCTCTCTCTCTCTCTCTCTCTTCCATAATTTCTTTTGTAAATTCACAGTACATTCCAATTGTATTTTCTCTTCTTAAAAGACTCCAGTATCAGAGCAATTTAAAACATACCAGGGACTTTCTTTAAAAAGTAGTTAATGCCATCTAATATGGGCTTCTCAGAACTTGATAKCAAGCTTTCAAATATGACATAGTTATCAATAGAACATGAGTTCTCCAACTATATTATTTGACCATTATGTCCTAAAAGATAATGAATTGTTAGAGACCTTGGTAGGCCTGTTACTTTCCTAAATGGGAAGCTCATGTTATTCACACTGCCTTTGCGGTGAGATGGCCTTGTTTGTTTTAGAGGGAAGGAAGTTGTGGCTTTCTCAGTGATACCCAACTTGCTATTGGTCATTCAGTAGCCCATAGTCCTAAAAGGAAAGATGAAACTTGACTTTGCATCTTGATGAGAACAAACCAGGAGAGAACTGAACTTTTACAGTGAAAACATGCACTTGAGAGCCAGGCATGGCAACTCTGCCCGCAGCCCCAGCCCTCGGGAGGGCGAGTCTAAATTGCTACTTAGTGAGTAGCAGGCCAGCGGGGACTACATCCCAAGAGCTTTATCTCAGAAGGAAAAAGGAAAAGAAAGAAGGAGGGAGGGAGGGGAGGGGAGCAAAAAAAAAAAATCTAAACTCGAATTAGGATATAACTCAAATGAAGGTAATTGCTTCAAGGTGGTAAGGGGCCAAATCCTCTTACAATGAGAAGAACCATCATCCAAAATGAAGTCAGTGTTTGTTTACTATTCTAGCCTACAGATCTGGTTCCCTGAGAGAGAAGACTAAGCCCTGTGGTTGTGATTCTAAACAGTTTTTCTGCAATGTGCCTGTTAGACGGGCTCATTTCTTTTTCTTTGATAAACAGATAAGCCAGTTGAGACCTGGAAACGGGGAGGCTGGAACAGTGCTTGATTTCCTTGTTTTCCTGMGACAGGTTCTCACATAGCCTTGAACTTGCTGTGTATCCGAGGCTGTCCTTGAACTCCTGATTCTCTTGCYTCTGCCTCCAGGTGCTGGAATTACAGGCCTGTACCCCATGCTCAGCCTTGATTATTTGTTTTTAATGATTCTGTGAAGTGATTTGGGCCCTGGCCAGGGATCTGAATAGCCTACTGTCTGCGCTGGTGCTTGCAGTCCACTGTTTTGCTTTTAAAGACAGATGAGCTACGTTATGACTTCCTCTTTCTGAAGCAGGCTGGGTGAACTCACCTGGCTCATTTGCTTAGCTCTCTCGGGCATCTTTGCTTCTTGCTCTTGTTGACATGGAGTGGGTTTGAAGAGTGCTCGCTGTCTCCTCCTGTTAAGGTATATAGATAGCAGTTATGGGTCTCGTGTGACAGTTGCTAAGTAGAACTGAATTAAAAGCTTGGAAACTAGAGTTCGTTTTTTGTAGATTGAAAGTGCTGTCTCCCATTGTTACTGAAGAACAGTGTGTTACAGTCTTTGCACCCTTTAATCCTGGGTGACCTTTTCCTGTTAATGTTTTTTTTTTTTTCAACAGCAGTCAGAGAGCATATGTAAAAGAGCTTCAGTCTCTTCCTCCCTGTGGTGCATTCAGACAGCCAACTGTCCCCTGGTTGCACCTGCCATCACAGAGAATTGTCCCTCACTCTTGCTGACCCCTTCACAAAACACTGATGTCAGTTCAGTTACTGTATACATTTCTTTTTCTTTTTTTTCCTTTTCTTCTCTTTTTAAAGCAAGACTGTCATTATAAAAACTAGTAACGGAATTATTCCCAAGAACAGCTCTGTTAACATTGGTTTTAAGCGCTTCAACCTTCAAAGTGTCAATTCCCAAAGTATCTTGCAAAGTGCTATAATTATTTTAGTACTTATATTCATGTTGTATTTTAAGCTGAACTTTATAAAAAGGACTTAGATAATAAGCTCCAGGGGGAGGAGCTTGTCAGGTGCTGAAGCCCAGCTCTTACTGTCACTTACTGATTTCTTGAGAATTTGGGGATCCCAAGGTTTTATACAAGTTGAATAAACACTCAACTACTGAATTATTGATTTGTTTTTATTTTGAAGTATGGTRTGTGTTTGTTTGGTTTGGTTTGTTTTAAAGACAGGGTCTCATGTAACCCAGACTGRCCTGGAACTCTCTGTAGGCCTGTGTAGCCTCTGCCTCCCGAGTGCTGGGATTGAAAGTGTGCACCTCTGCACCAGGAGGCTAGACTCTTCCTGGACTGCCTGTCTTCCTGCTTCAGCCTTCCAACTTACTGGGATCACAACAGTTTCTGTGTTGATTTGACAGTTGGTTCTGTTATACTGGGCATAAAAATAGAGAAACTTAAAAACTATTCTAAAAGTATTTGATAGTGTTTCCTTTTCAGTTTAAGGGAACTTGGCAACACCTTCTCTCATCGAAAGTGCTCCTTCCTGTGTAGGGCCATGAATCTTTCCCCTTGAGCTCTGGATTCCAGCTCTTCTCCTCTACTCCCGTGTTGCATCCCGACAGCCCCTCCCCCGCACAAGCAATTTCTCAGCCTGTCACAGTATGAGACCATCCATCTAAATACAACCTTCCTTTGAAACTACCCTTGGCCRAGTCCTCCTCTAGTTACTACCTGTGTTTTTGTCCCCTTTACAATAGAACTCTTTAAGGTGTTGTAGCTGCTGTCGCCACTTTCTCAAACTCCCTCAACGACTGCAGTTGGGCTTTATTGGGCTTTAGCCCCAAAGACTCAGCTTTCCTCCAGCTCCCCCAGGGTCTGTGAATAGACCTTGTCTGATTAACCCCTTCCGCAGTGTTTGAACCACCCCCTTCACTTTCCCTGGGCTCTGACACATGGCACTCAGGAGCCCACCTTCTGCTGCCTTCTCTTCTCTTTCCTCTATATGCTGAGAACTACTGCATAAAATTTAGTCATCAATACTGGCTACTTTGTGGAGTTTCCAATTTTATAGCCAAGTGCATATTTGACTTTTCTTTAGATAATAGTAATAATAACTTGRCTAACATTTACTGAGTGTTTATTGTGGGCCAGGCTATATTGTGACCCCTCGTGTGTGTTTTCTCACATACTCTTCATGACCCTCTGTAAGGCAAGGAAATAGTTAGGCATTTGAAATCCAGTAGGTATTTCTCCTGAAGCATCTCCCAAAAGTCTTGGATCCTCCCCCCAAAATCTTTGCTATTCCCATCCTGTTTTGGATTGAGTCTCCACGTAGTGAGCTGTTCAGACCTAAAACTCCATAAGAGGCGTACTTGATTTCTCTTCATTCTTATCCCAAATCTCAGCTCAGTAAATTCTCTGTACTACGTCCAAAACATACCCCAGCTCCCAGCTTCCTCTTGCCAGATTCCACTACTCAGATCCCAGACTATCCCTGTACTTTCCTGCCTGGACTCCCTTGTCTCCTCTCCTTACTGCTCCTCTTTCCTCACCAAGGTTTGTTCTTCACACAGTGAGTATGGAGTCCGGTAGCCCAGCATGCTTTTTCTTCTTCACCTCTTGCCATTCTTTCAGCCCCAGAGCCACGCTGTTTGTTGCTGTCTCTAGACTTTTACATTTGTTGTTGGGCTATTTGCACCATCGAGGCCTTTATGTTTGGAGTTTCCTCATTTAAGTCCATTCAGCAAGTTTGTGTCTGCAAATGCCAGATGCTCTCTGTTGCAGTGTACAAAGAGCAGACGAGGCATAAACAGTAAAAGTTTATTTACTGGTGGCTCACACCTGTAATCCCAGCACTCAGAAAGCTGAGACAGGAGGGGTATTGTGAGTTTGAGACTAGCCTGGGCCACATAGTCAGCATGGGGCTTCAGAGTGAGACCTCTCTCAACAGAACAAAAGCCAGATGAGAAGGGGGAATTGCCTGGACTTTTTATTGTTACCCTGACTCAAAACAACAAACCTCAAAATATTTAATATAACTTTTGGGGTTTTTTTGTACATTTGTATGATGTGTGTGCATGTATGCTTGCATGCACATGTGTTAGGGCTAGGAGTCAACTGTGGGTGGGCTAGAGGTCAACTGTGGGTATTCCCTCTACCACTGTCCACCAGGGTTTGTTTTGTTTTTAAGATTTATGTATTTATATTATGTATATGAGTACTTTGTAGCTGTCTCAGACACGCGAAACACAGCATCAGATCCCATTACAGATGGTTGTGAGCTACCATGTGGTTGCTGGGAATTGAACTCAGGACCTCTGGAAGAGCAGTCAGTGCTCTGAACCACTGAGCCATCTCTCCAGCCCTCTACCATGTTTTTTTAGATGGGGACTTTTATGAAACCCAGTTTGCCTTTTCTCTAGATTGATTGGACAATAAACCCTGGGATGTGACTATCTCTACTCCCACTAGTACTAAGGTTGCAGATGCRTATTGCCACACTGGGCTTTTATGTGGGTGTCCCGGATTGGAACTCGAGTTCTCATGGAGGGCATTGTAAGCCAAATAAACTTTTTCCCCTCCAGGCTGCTCTTGGTTTAGGTGTTTATTACAGCAATGGAATCGAACCAGGACATTTCCCATCAGTTCTAGTTAGGATTTGTCAATGTGACACAAACTAGTGACCTGGAACAAAGGAAACCTCTGAGGAAGTGCCTCCATCAGACTGGCTTGTAGGCATGACCTGTAATTGCTACGTGATGTAGGAGGACCTGGGCCGCTGTGGACACCRGTACCCTCGGCGGACCGGACTGGATTACATAGGAAGGTACTGAGTGAGCCAGTGAGAAGCACGCCGCCGTGGTTCCTGCTTCAGTTCCTGTCTCAGCTTCTCTAGGTGTAGGACTGTAACCTGTAAACCAAATGAACTCGTTCTTGCACAGGTTGTTTTATCAGAGCCAAGAGAAGCCAACTGCAGCGGCACCGGTGTGTCCTCAGGGTCAGGCAGCACCCGCAGCCCTCAGTAACCGCTTGCAGAGTGAAGGCCTCCTGGCCGCTCTCCTTTCCCCAGGCTCCTTCCTGCTGCCGCTCATTGCGTAGCGTCATGGCTGGGCACAGTGCTCTTCACCGTGTTGTTTTCGCTCTTGTCTTGTGTGGATGGGTGTTTGTCTCTCCTCTCTGTCCTGCTGGGGTGACTTCTGTCCAGCCGAGCCAGTTTCTGTTCATTTCTGCATCTGGTGTTCTCTTCTTCCATTTTTCTGTGTAATCTGTGGCCTAGTACCATTTCATAATTTGTTTCTTCCTTCAGGGCTGGGTGTTCTTGATATATTGATATATTGTCAGGGATGCTTCTTTCAGGCATGTGCCACTGCATCCTGCCAGAGCCAAACTTTTGAGACCCTAGTGGCTGTGAACTTTCTTGAAACTCTGAAGAAGCGTGTTGTTTCTCATGGTTCTCATAGTATACACACGATTTGCCTGTGTTGTCGAGGACCCTGCTCTTGCCTGTAAACCTTTCTTGCAGCTAAATCCATGCTTATCTCCCCTATTCCCTTCTCAAGAGAGTTCCCCTCCGTGGTGCTTCTGTCATTGCCTCCCCAGAGTGCTGCCCCACCCCCACCTCACCCCTTTCCCACTTACTACCTCCTGTTTTTAGGCTTTTCAGTTACTTCTTCCATATTATGTTCCCCATTAGTGAACAAACACAGTCAACCTCAAAAATTGTGCCCCAGACTATCCCTTCTCGTCCTCGTTCCTTACTGCTCTTTCCTCGTGTAACTGAGGTTTTCAAAAATAATCTTCATTCCCACTGTGTCTGTGTATGTCTGTTGCTGGGGATCAAACCAAGCCTCTAGCATGCTGGGCAGGCAATCTCTCAGTGAGCTGCAGCCTCCAGCCCCATTCCTGTTCCCACAATGTCGCTTGCGTCCTCCATGCAGTGTATTCTGCATGGACATCATTTTTGCGACCCCACTATACAGCGTGAGTCCTGTCTGACCAGACCACTCCTTGGTAGGTACTGTCCCTGAGTGTCCTGTGTCTTTGGTTTCCCTTCTCCCATGCAAAGCTTGGTGTACTCCCTCCCTTGGGACTGTTTAGCAGCCTTCCGGTTTTCTTTACATCCTTTCCCTGGTAAGTTGACCTTATACAGGTTAAGCACTTCCATAGTCATCAAGTCAGATGTGTTTCCCCAGGCCACTGTTTCCAGTAGACAACACAAAAAGATTTCTAACTCAGATATCCGAGGCGTTCTACCTTCCTATTCCTGAAAGTCTGTCTTTGTTCTGTGCTCCCAATTTTAGTGACTGTCTCCAAACTAATCAGCCCAAGCCAGGCACCTGCAGTCCTCTATTAACAACTTCCATATCAAAACTGAATGTCAGGTTGAAAAGCCTCGGTGGTTAAGGGCACAGACTGCTCAAGAGTTCTGATCCTAGCACCCATGTCTGATGGCTCACAACCACCTATAACTCCAGCTCTAGGGGGTCTAATGCCCTCATCTCGCCTCTGTGGGCACCCCTCAGACGCATACATAAAAAAATTAAAAACAAAATAAGAATGCTATAGAATATTTGTGGAATTTGTCCCTTTTGCTCAACCCTCTGACACTGTAGTTACTGGCTCTAAGCAATCTCAAGAGTATATGTTACGTACACCCAGAATCCTAGCCTGGCCTACGTGAGATAAAAGAAAAAAGAAAAAAAA
>BDUI01010694.1:50524-62056 GCA_002335545.1 Apodemus speciosus
CCTCCTTCTCTTTTTCTCTCTCTCTGTACACTCACCCAACACCACCACTACCACCATCACTACCATTATCATCATCATCACCACCACTACCATCATCATAATCATCCATACCTAAGGACTTTATCGACTTAGCTGTCTCCCAAACCCTTACTGTCTATGTTTACTGATCAGAAGAATACAATGTAGAGGTCTGTTTTGGCATAAAAAGCCACTCATTACAGTGTTCAAAGTTATCTAAGGTTGGAAGATGTTTGTTTAAATTTGTCTAAAGTTGAAGATGTTTCTATTTTTCTTTTAGGAACTGACTTGAAATCCCTCCACTACATAGAGACTATGGTACTAGAACAAATATTAAGGCAAGAAAGTCTACAAAAGTCTACAAACCCAAAAGCACAAGAATTTCCAAGACAGGGGTACTTTAGAAAAGCAGTTTAGGAAGCAAGGATTATAGAACTTCACAGGGCAACTGACCTGTACTCTGACTGCTTTCCACTGTGGACAACCAACTACTCCATGGTTGCTTCTTTCCATTTAGGAAAGTGTTCTACAGTCCTAAATGCCTAGCTACTGCTCACTGTCTCCTGTGGTTCCTAAGTTTGTGATTCTCTCTATAGTCTGTCATTAATGTGGATCTATCTAGGGTGGCTTCCAGTTACTGTTTCAGTTCTTGCTTTACCAGATTCCACTTCCCTTATTGTATTACCAGGAGAAGATGAAAACTCCAGGCTTGGGGAATTACTTCATTAGAACCTGTAAATTTATAATTTCTTTTCCAGTTGGAATGATCCATTATTGGAGATTGAATAAAAATGGCCCCTATAGGCCCATAGGAAGTAGCACTATAGGGAGGTGTGGCTTGTTTGAAGAAGAATGCAGCTAGGTGTGGGCTTTGAGGCCTCAGATGCTCATGCTAGTTCCAGGGTGTCATACACTCTCTTCCTGATGTCTGCAGATCTGGAGTGTAGAACTCTCAGCTATGTTTCCAGAACTGTGTCTGCCTGCAGGCTGTCATGCTTCCCACCATGATGACAATGGATTAAACCTCTGAACTGTAAGCCGGCCCTAACAAAATGATTTTCTTTATAAGAGTTGCCATAGTCCTGGTGTCTCTTCGAAGCAATAGAAACCTTAACTAAGACATCCATTTGCCTGGATGCTTCAGTTTCTATGGAAATTTGGTCAGATACTAAGGAACTGTGTCAACTGTTTATGGCCAGAAACAAAACTGGAGTTTATTTTTCTTTTTGAATGGCCCAGTGATTATCACTATAGCAACTGTTGTGTATTTTCTATGGTAAAGCATAGACCTTTAAGTCAATATGGAAACTGTTTACATTCTTCACTTCCTGTTAACTGCCATGTTCACCATAAGAAACAAAGACCTCTTAAAGCACAGGTCAGTATACTAGATAGGTATTGGGTCCCTTTACTTTTAGTGGGATAGCTTATTTAATGGAGTCCATCCTATCTGCCAAGTATTGGATTTGTATCCCCACAGAAATCAATCATATCATTCAACTGTCACAGCAACCTGATAAGGTAGATGCTATCACTAATTTTATATTATCTTCTCAAGTAACCAAGTATTATGGAGGTTCAATTACTCATCAAAGACCACTAGGCATCAGTGGGGCTAGGCAATTAGGGTAAGAATGCAGACAGTGGGGTGTTACAGCCAAGGGTCCTCACTGCTACATTTTTGTATTACACCACTTTACACTTGTAGGCTCTTGCCAAATGCATCAAGTTGTAGCTTACACATGTGCTTATTAAATGTAGAAGGCTGGGTTGACTTTAACCTGAATAGGAATATCCTCACCAGTGGGTAATTCTGAAGCATATTTTAGAGAAATAAATGCTTCCAAGGCTGGTCTATATTTTTCTCACTAGTTCTTCATTTTTTTTTTCTTATCACCAAGCACCAAATGATTAACTTCAAGTCAAAATTTCTTCCTTGAAGCTTGTCTTCAATCTCTGCTCTGGATCAGTTTCAAAGCTCCCAAGGACTGCCTATGGGTAACAGATGGCTATCTTCCTTCTGACTAGGCTGCACTGGGTCTGGTCACCATATTTAGGATTTTTGAAACAAATGAAAACTATATTTTTTTTTCTTGTTCCAAGTACTCAAAGACCCTGAAGAAATTTTCTAGTTAATTTGGGAGAAAGGGAGGGAATGGAAGAGATAGAGATAGAGGTAAAGATAGAGATAGAGATAGAGATAGAGATAGAGATAGAGATAGAGATAGAGATAGAGATAGAGATAGAGATNAGATAGAGATAGAGATAGAGATAGAGATAGAGATAGAGATAGAGATAGAGATAGAGATAGAGATAGAGATTGAGGGAGAAGAAGAGATAGAGGGAGAGGGAAAGGGAGAGAGAAATTCTTAAGGAAAATTTTCTGTAAAATATATTTAAATCCCCYTGCTAATTTGCCCACCTATTTGAAGAAGTGGTCATTTCAGTGCTATGTGTATCCTGTGTCCTAAAAGTATTTCAAACTGGAGTAAGAAATGGTCAACATTTACATGTAATATTATTTTCACCTCTACCTGATTATTTTGACTACACCTATGCTCTTAACTTATAAATGGCTTCAGATTCTACACAGTTGCTTAAAAATCATTGTTATGATTTTATTTTATCTTTAAGTGTGTTTTGCCTGTATTTGTATGTACCACATAGCTGCCTTGTGTTCATGGAGGCCAGAAGAGGGGGTTAGGTTCCTAGGAACTGGAAATTACATTTTTTTGTGCTGCARTGTGGGTGCTTGGAGTTCAAATCATGTCTGATGGGAGAGCATCCATTGTGCTTAACCACTGAGGCACTTCATTTACTAGATAAGAAACTAAGTTTCTAAAGAAATTCATACTTCATACAAGTGCCAGTAGATCTTGGCCAAAATTAAACAAAGATCTGGCTTCACATAGCACTCCTGAAAGGATTTGATTTTGCTATGTATGGAAGCAGTTATTAGAAATGAAACTGAGTGCTGGGTTCATGACTTGGTACTATTACAGTGCCTAAGATAGCAACCCTAGAACTTACATTAAAAAAGCTGAGTTTCACAGGGCATGATTATTATCTCCGAGGTGGATAGCAAGAGACATAAGGGTTCCTGGGCCTTCCAGTCTAGCCATCCAGTAAATTTCCAGTTCAGTAGAGACCCTGTCTCAAAAATGCAATTAAAATGCTAGTTGACAAAGGTACCCGACATTAACTTCTGGTCTCCATATTCACCATCACACACACATAAATATCCACATCTGCATACACACAAACACACAGACACACACACACATACACACACACACACACTCACTCACTCACTCACACACACAGAAAAGATAATGATTATCATGGGTGTTGTGACTCTACAGAAAACACTACTTCTTGTTAGAGGAAATCAAAGAGAAAACAAGGAAAGATTTGCAGTAATCATAGAAACTTTCACTCATTGTTCACCCTTCAAGCCTGGTTCTATGCTATGAAATTGTGTATACCACACAGGTGCGGCTTACATCACAATTTGACTTGCATCCACGGCCTTGAGCTCTGCACTTAAGGGAATATCTCTAATACAAGAATACAAAATTGTGTGCAGAAATAAATATTTATTCAGGACAAGAAAGTAATTTACTAATTGTAAGAGATTTGATAAGCCTTCAACTACAATAAACCCCACAAAACCCAGGAAACATTAGTTTTTAAAAATTAATTCTGTGAGATGTTTGTTTTCTTTATCCTTGTTCTGGGCACGAGGCCCTGCTAGTCTTCTCATTTGAAATGATGCTGTAGTAAATGTAGGGACATGCCTAGAATGATCCTTTAAGCAAGGTGTATCACTGTGATATACTGGGTTTATAAATAGATTGAMGGTGCCTCAAGGAAGAAGGTGCCTGAGCTATTGATTTTCAGCAGCTAGAAGAGTGACTGACATTGAAAATCACTAAACATGTTTGTTGAATAGAGGAATAATTATGCAACAGATAGGGTTTCATTAAAAGATAATATGGTTTAGCCAGAAATTACAACTTCGAATGTCGCTAAAATTGCTGCATGTTTCTCTCTCTTGTTCAAAGTGTTTGAATGCAGAGGGAATTTTAATGACATTACTTCCTTCATACTCAGCTTATTCCATCCCCCATCAGTCAATACTTGGTGGTTAAGCCAGACCCTGACCTGGATGTGCTATGTGGCTCTCTATTACTCTTTTATGGATGATGAGAATAAATAATGTGTACAAGGTTCTGGCCTTTCACAACGTGATTTGGCAGAAAAAGTGCTACAGAATGCTCTATTCTCATGAGACCTATTCCAATCTAGCCACCACAAAATGACCTTGTTGCATCAGCTGAATGGTCTWTTCAAATGACCATTTACATGTTTTCCCCCCAAACCTTATAGAATCCATTCACGCAATGCTCCAAATGAAGGAAAATAAAAAGAAAATGCATTCTGTAAGATAAAGCATTTCTCTTTTWCCTTTTAAATAAAATGAGCTGGGAAGAGGCAGAGAACTTTATGACTCAGTAATGGACGAGATATGATGCTCTTCAGCTCACAAATCAAAGAGCCACAAGCTGCAAAAGCTTCAATTTTGAAGAGAACAGCTCAGGGCCAGGCAAAATGTCATCCTTTTTATAGGTTCAACAAAATTCTTCTGTTTTTCATCTTGCAACACAGGCATTAGATCAGCTCTTCAAGTCCCTGGGATGTCTGGAATACTGACTTGTGTGCACTTTCTAAAACATAGGGTCAAGTGCGAATAAATGCTACAGAAAAAAGAGAAAATAACACCAGAGAGAGAACTAAAATGGCCGAGTAGAATCTTGACTGAAGCATGTCATGAGGAGTTTTTTAGAGTCACATAAATGCCTCCTGGATCTTATCACCATGTGCTCTCACACTAATGAGAGTGACTGTCTTAGAACACTGTGGGAGCTTGAGGAGATGATCCTGGGACAGTCTTCTCATACTAACATTTAAAATTGGTACTAGGGGATAAATTGGCTGTAAGGATCTATTATTGAGAACAAAATGCTTCAAAGAGAGAGGAGACTTTGAACTGAACAGAACTTACCATACACAATGTTTCTGATTTGTGTAATCACCCTTGACAGTCTGATAACCCATCAGAACCTTTAAAGAACCCAATTCTGCTAGTTCATGGATTTAGTAGATTAGAACACTTCCTCTTCTTAATGTTTTCATTGTGAAGCATTGTTATTACAGCAAAAATAAAATGGAACTAAACACAATTAGTTGCTCCCTAGTAAAGGAGTGTTGTAATATCTGACAACTAGACATTCACAAAGGTAGACACACTGTGATTTAATTGATTACTTATTCATGCAACAAASACTACAAAGGATATTCATGGACTATGTAATGTATTATATTATATATTGTATTTTACCAGTCACCAAATTAATAATCAAGATCTTGATTTAATGTATGCAATGGATAGACTCAGATTTTAAAATTGTCTATTTTCTATGCATCTAGTAAAGAATGAAATCTACTGAGGAGTATCTGTGTATAACTTCTATTCTAGTACTCAGTAGGCAGAAACAGATCTTTGTGAGATTGAGGCTAGCCTGGTCCACATAGCAAAGTTCTAGGATTACATAGTGAGACCCTGTATCGAAAACAATAACGACAAAAAGAATAAAGTATAAGATCTTATGTACTGCAGTTGTTTAATTATCATTACTTAACCATTCTGCATATAGTTTACTGTGTGATAAGCACTGTAAAGGGAACTAGCATGCAAAATAGATGTGTTCTGTTTTTAATAGTATTATATACAAGAAACTACAATGAAGGAATATTTATAACTACCAACTCAGAACTATGCTAATCTGCTGTGTGTTGCTAATTAAAGGGTTTTTCTTTGTGGTGATGAAGCCAATCTTGTGAAAAACATAGCAAATGAACCATGTTCTGGTAACTCTAGAGAACAAAAGTGCTCAGGTCAAGTATGCAGTCAGAGGGAAGAATAGAGGGCCNACTACAAAGGATATTCATGGACTATGTAATGTATTATATTATATATTGTATTTTACCAGTCACCAAATTAATAATCAAGATCTTGATTTAATGTATGCAATGGATAGACTCAGATTTTAAAATTGTCTATTTTCTATGCATCTAGTAAAGAATGAAATCTACTGAGGAGTATCTGTGTATAACTTCTATTCTAGTACTCAGTAGGCAGAAACAGATCTTTGTGAGATTGAGGCTAGCCTGGTCCACATAGCAAAGTTCTAGGATTACATAGTGAGACCCTGTATCGAAAACAATAAYGACAAAAAGAATAAAGTATAAGATCTTATGTACTGCAGTTGTTTAATTATCATTACTTAACCATTCTGCATATAGTTTACTGTGTGATAAGCACTGTAAAGGGAACTAGCATGCAAAATAGATGTGTTCTGTTTTTAATAGTATTATATACAAGAAACTACAATGAAGGAATATTTATAACTACCAACTCAGAACTATGCTAATCTGCTGTGTGTTGCTAATTAAAGGGTTTTTCTTTGTGGTGATGAAGCCAATCTTGTGAAAAACATAGCAAATGAACCATGTTCTGGTAACTCTAGAGAACAAAAGTGCTCAGGTCAAGTATGCAGTCAGAGGGAAGAATAGAGGGCCWTAAGTATAGGGATAATGTCAAAGGAAGTAGGAGATGATTTTGAATGCCAAACTATGTCTAAAATTTATCCTTTGAGCTCCTATAGAAACCTTTTTGAACAGCTTAAGTGTGTGCATAAAATAACAGTTTATAAAACTTGATTTTGCTRTTAGAATATTCTAGGTATTAGTTGTTAACTGTTAGAACTGAGGTATGTTAGTTAAGCTGAGAATGGACAAAGATAGAAAAAATTAAGAATTTTCCAGAACACTTAATTTTCCAGGTTTGGCAATGTAGAACAAGATATTCAGGTCAATAACTGACAATATTACTAGTATTTTCTAGTCTTGTAGATATCACTCATCTGTCCTCTGACTAAAGGAATACTGAATTTGTTTTTTTCAAAGATTCACTTTGGAGAAATGTCAGACCCCCAACTCTCCTTTAGCTCTTGGTACTTTAAAGGCATTCATCAAGACAAGATTATCAGGATTGTTTTATATTAAAATTCAATAATTCCTAGTAAAAATCACAGGGCTCCTTTTTTTTATGTTAAGACATTTAAGGGGAGAGGAAAAACAGAGGGAKGAAGAGAAGGAAAAGAGAGTAAAGGGTGCTGAGGTTGAAAGGGAAGGAGATAGAGARGGGATATAGAGAGGAATGAATGAATATGAATCTTAAGTCATAGCACCTGTCTGTGTGAAATGTAGATTGACAAAAGAGCCCATAAGCCTCTCTATGCCTATACTTCTACTCTAAGCTCACTGTTTTAAATGCTTACATAGCATTGGTTTCTATTTAATAGGAATATAATTCTATAAAATTCTAGGRGCGCAGAATGGAGTTTAGCATCATATTATGCTTATACCCTTTTTAGTCAATTAAATTATACATTACTTACATTAGGCATGAATTGTTTACTAAGATCAGGAACTACTTCTGAAATCATAAATGATGCCCAAACTTGTAAGCATCTTACTGAGCCACAGTCAGCTGATATGGCTATGATGAATGAATTAGGCTTGAATTGGAGAGGGTACAGCTAGACTGAGGCTGTGACAATTTTATTGAGGGCAATAAAACTCTTCGTACCTTTATCAGAAACAGAATACAATGACAGTTGCCAGAATCGATCCAGTTGTAGTTGCCATGATACAGTGATCTTTGGAAGCTACACTGAGTGTACAAGGTTAATGTATAAGACCAATTGTTTTGTCAAGTTTTCATGTTTCCTTGGCTTATAAAGGAACCTACAGAGAAACTCAAAGAGCACTTCATTGCCTGAGGGAGTACATCAGTCTTTCATGAACTGGAAGGCATATTGTGCCCCAAGAACCATGAATTTTAACCTGAAAAACCCATGTCACATGCCTCTCAAGAATAGCTAGCACAGGTCCACTGAAAGATTACTTGCACATAATCTCAAAGAGATTACAATTATATAAGTTTCTGACTAAAACTAATTTGAGATAAATGCATCATGAAGTGATGAATGGAAAGAACAGGAAGGAATAAGAAGGAAGTTGACCATCTGAGGAGGTCTTGGGCACACATCACACCTTAAAGTTTATTCCACTCAAGACAAAATTAGTGATTGAGTACAAGCCAGCATAGATATGCACTGGGGCTTGGTGTCATCTAATCCCCTTTATGCAGCAAATTAGTGCCAATTCCAAAAGCAATAATCTACTGGAGAATGTTGCAGATATGGGTACAGATAAGAGGAGGGTATTCTAGAGATAGTGGAGCCCTGCATATTTCCAATCAATAAAACCTCAAAGTAAAGAAAGAAGTGAGTTAACATTATCATATGCAAATCATACTCCTGTCTATCATCCCTAAGAGTTCCCTGTGGGGCAAGTAGATCATGCCCTGACAAAGAAGAAGTGGTAAGGTTGAGCCAGCCTAAATCCTGGAAGACAACAGAATTGACAATGGTAGGCACGAGGCCAGCTCCTTGCCAAACTACCTGATCTGGAACACATAACCATGACATCCCACTGAGAGGATCATGACAATAGGTCATGTAGCACAAATTCCTGTATCTTTCTAAGCTAATGAGGTAACTAGATAGGCCCTGAGTGTTTAGTCAATGAGTTTTCCTTCCTGAGCATTTCTTCTCACAAAAGATATTTAATACTTACTTCACCCTGAATAAGATGTATGCATTTACACCCACCATCAAATAAAGAGGTTTGGATAAATTAGGACCATCTCCTTTATCAAATATCATAGTCATTTATGGGATGTGGATTATACAGGGTCGGGGGAGGCCTCCATCATAAGGAGCTCCACCTAAATCTCAGGGAGAAGGCCTTTTCTCTTTTAGCTTCTCCATACTCTCAGCACTCACTTGGAACAGATCTGGATTCCCTTTAGCCCCCCACCATCTGGGACTTACCCATCATTTTCCTGCCTGGTGCATATAGAAAAAGCAGACCTGCAGACTGTTCTTAACTCCATGTGGTTCCCAATGGCTTCTGGGTACAGAGGAGGCTGGGAACCACATCATCTGCTCCATATCCCAGCTGTTTCCTACCTGGGAAAACATGGGCTGGGTCCCAGATCTAGCTGTGTGTTTTCTCCCCTGAGCATGGCAGTGCAGGCACCTCAGTGGCTAGGCAGACAACAGCCTGACAGTTCMCTAGTCATATGCTTAATCTAGTGGATCATCATAGATACCCATAGTATCAAATCTACTTAAAACCACCACTTTACCAGTATCCAACATGAATTCTAATCTTATCCCCAAACTTATGTTTTCAGTGTCTCCCACTTAGCAACAAAAATAGTAAAATATTACATATAAAATGGAAAGTAAAGTAATTGGGAGGAGGGAAAGAGGGCAATACAGAAGGAGGAAAAAATGATACCAAAGTTCTTAGATAAAACTCCAATGAATCATCCTGTACGCCCCTCTGAAGACTGCAGTCTGAAGGCCTCCCAGAAGATCTATTGCACCTAGGGCAACAGACCCCAAATCTGAAGGCCTCCCGAGAGATCTGCTACACTCAGTGCAACAGGGCAGATAGTAAGTATGTTTACTCTCTGAAGACCCCACAGAAGGTCTTCAGAGAAGAATGTATATTCTTTTGTTTTAGGGCAAAATGTTCTGTATGTGTCTGTTAAATCCATTTTTGTGCATAATCTCTATTAGTTTCACTGTGTCTCTGCTTAGTTTCTGTTTCCATGAACTGTCCATTGGTGAGAGTGGGGTTGTGAAATCTCCCACTAATATTGTGAGGGATTCAATATGTGATTTGAGCTTAAGGTAAGGTTCTGTTATGAATGTGGGTGCCCTTGCATTTGGGGCACAGATGTTTAGAGCCTTCTCCATCTTGCTTGATACCTTTTGGTTGGAAATTTATTTTATTGTGTATTAGTATTGCAACTCCACCTTGTTTCTTGGAACCATTTACTTGGAAAACTTTTTTTCAGCCATTACTCTGAGGTATTTTTTGTCATTGAGGTGTGTTTCTTGAATGGAACAAAATGCTGGACCCWGCTTGTGTACCCAGTCTGTTGGTAATGTCTTTTTATTGGGAAATTGAGTCTGTTGATATTGAGAGAAATTAAAGACAGATCATTATTAGTTCCTATTGTGCTTGYTGTTGTCATTTGTGTTGTGTGTATGTGATAATTTCCTTTTTGTTTATTTGTGAGATTATTAATTTCTTATTTGTTCTTTGGTGTAGATACCCTCCTTATATTGCTGTTTTCCTTCTATAATTCTCTGTAGGGATGGATTGGTAGATAAATATCATTTAGATTTGGTTTTGTCATGAAATATTTTGGTTTCTCAATCTATGATGATTGGAGTTTTGAAGGGTATAGTATCTTKGACYGGCATTTGTGTTCACTTATGGTCTCCATGACTTCTGTCCTGGCTCTTCTGGCTTTTGGGTGGTGAAAAGCCTGGTGTAGTTGTGTTATGTCTGAATTTGTATGTTACCTGGACATTTTCCCCTTACAGCTTTTAATACTTCTTCTTTGTTCTGTGTATTTAGTATTTTGATTATTATGTGACAAGAGGATTTTCTTTTCTTGTCCAATCTATTTGATATTTTATAGGCTTCCTGTACATTTACAACCATCTCTTTCTTTCAGACAGAGAAATTTTCATCTATGGTTTTCTTGAAGTGGTTTTCTGGTCCTTTGAGCTGTGAATCTTYACTTTTTTCTATTCCTATTATTCTTAGGTTTGATCCTTTCCTTGTGTTCTAGATTTCCTGGATGTTTTAGATTAGGAGTTTTTATGTTTTGAATTTTCCTTGAACATTTGTTCAATATCATCTATGGTATCTTTATGCCTGAGATTCTCTAGTCATTCTCTTGCATTCTGTTATTGATAGTTGCATCTGTAGTTCCTGACCTCTTTCCTAGGTTTTCCATTTCCAAGATTGCTTTCATTTGTGTTTTCTTTATTGTTTCTGCTTTCATTTTTAGGTCTTGGACTGCTGTGTTCAATTCCTTCAGCTGTTTGAGTRTCTTTTCCTATATTTCTTGAAGAAGGTTATTTATTTTCTCTTTATGGGTTTCTACCTCTTTTCCTGTACTTCAATCAGTGAGTTATTTATATCCTCCCTAAAAGACTATTATCTTCAGAGATAGGATTTTAGGTCACCATCATGGTTTTCTGTTTTTTGGTGTATCTAGGGTTTGCTGTGGTGGGAAAATGAGTTCTGATGGTGCCAAAGTATATTGACTTCTGTTGCTTATGGTCTTGTCCTTGCCTTTCCCTATCTGATTATCTCTGGTGTTACCTAGTCTGGGAGCCTCTGTCTGGAGCCTGCCTCCTGTGTCCCTGGGATGCTTCATGTCTCCTGGCAGACCTGTGGCCCTGACTACAGCAGATCTCCTTGGAGGCCTTCAGACAATGGAACATGTTGCTC